>CATIWR010075678.1:0-29161 GCA_949677035.1 Omphalea diandra | reverse complement strand
TCTTTTTTATATATATATATATATATATATATATATATATATATATATATATATATATATATATATATATATATATATATATATTTCTAAATAATTAATTATCCTCTTTTCACTTAAAATATAACAGATTATTAAAATTTTGAGGTATTACACCACTTTTCTCCACTAATGTAGATCTTAGTGATCTAAGGATCATAAGGTCTTTAGAACTCGTAATGTGAGGCTATGGATAAGGCTATTAAGAAGTGGTCAAGTCCAAAACCAAGAGAATGTTGTCAAGATATGAGTTATACAAATAATGCAAATTATAAATGAAACAATGAGTTAATCTATCATGTTCATTCCTTGCTAGACTTTTAAAAATACATTTGTACATATGCATACTTATTCATGGTGGCTTTCAATCTTTCTTTTTCTTTTTATTTCCTTTCTTTTACTCTTTTCCTTATACATGTCACCCTTAATTTTGAATTAAAGTTTATGCTCACAATTTAACAAATGTTTCTTGCAACTTTTGCAATTATGTACGCAAATAACTTATACCATCATATAACCATATTCTAACTTCGTTTTCTTTATAGGGAAGGTAAAAATCAATTTAGGTTATATGGTTATAATGAGATGTTGCGTGTTGTAACCCTTGCAAGTATACATATCACTCAAATAATATAATGATAAGTCAATATTGTTCCCACAAGAGTAGATCCACACAAGTACCAACAATCTTAATTTTCCTATTATCTAGCAAGTTGGAATTTTTAGAGAAAAGGAACAAAACTAAAATAGAAAATAATTAAACAAAATTGAAATGAATTAAAAGAAACTCTTATGGAAATTCATTTCTAGGGATTTTAAGTTCACCAGAATACTATCCCATAAGTATATCAAAAGATTTGTTTCAATTGTGATTGAGTTGTTCTTAAAGATTCTAGCATGTATAGAAGTGTTCAATGACCTAAGTCATGCATAATTATCAAATTCAATTTTAAAATCCATATATCACTAGGGTATGCTTAAATTGTTCAATTGTGATAATTAACTATAAATCAAACATATTAACTAAGACCATATTATTATTATAAGCAAATTTAACTCAATTGATTTAAATAGGTGGTTATCATATTCCTCATTGATTTTTCACCTTACACCTTAAAAATTATTCCTTCTTCATCTAAATTATTAAATTTTAACATTCAACACACAAATTTAGCGCATTAAATCCTTCAATTCTCCCAAACTTAAATTCATAACTATCCTTAATAATGTAATGAATGCAAAAGATAAAAGAAGGAAAAAGACGAATAACCTGAATGGAGGCAAGAAGAAACAAAAAATGTAATTAAGGTAAGTATACAAACAAAAGCTAGGAGTTTGATTAAAACACAAACATAAAGAATATTAAACATAAAGCAAAAAGATACATAACAAAGACAAAAAGAAACATGCCAATTTAAGGTCATTAGCTTGACCCTTAAGAGTGTTCACTTAAGTTTTACCTTAGGTTTATGATTGTCCTTTATTAACATTGGATGCATGTTTTGAATTAGACTAAAATTCTTTAAATCAATGATGACCCATTCTAAATACTTCTTTCTTTTTCTGGACCTTTTTTCTTGTTCATGGTTTATGTCAAGGTATATTTTATTCTCTTAAATACGCATGATCATAATGAGAAGTTAATGGGTCTAGCTTTAATTGATAAGAAAGAAGAAGATAAGGAGATGTCTTTGTAACCCTGTCATAGTCTAATGCATCAATGAGGAAGGGGAAAGATGGATTAATATCATGAATTTCATAAGGGAAAGGATTACTTACCTTGCATTCATTTTTCACTTCTAACCAATTTAGATTGTTCAAGCTCAATATTGCCTTTATTTTGTTGACAAACTTTAACCCTCTTCACTTCTTACTAATTTAGATTGTTCAAGCTCAAATTGCCTCGCTTTTCTTGACAAACTTTATCCGTATGTTCTCCTTTTCATCAATGCTTAAGCATCTCTCTTTTATAGGATGCTTATGTTGGACTAAGTGGTGATAAGGCATCCTAAGAAGGGGGGGAATTGGGTTGTAATCAAAATGAAAAACACAACCACAGACAATTAAAGTGGAAACAACAAACACATAAAATAATACAATGATTTATAGTACTTTGACAACTTGCCTTCTCCATTCCTTAAGCTTCCACTTAGGCCTTTCTATTTCTTTTTCAAGGCTCAACAAAAACCTTCCCTTTTCTAGACTAAGGAAGAACATTCTCTTTTATAGGCTCAAGGATAACCTTTCCTTTTATAGGCTCAAGAAGAACCAACCCCTTGGTATTTTTTTAGCCATAATACCAACCTTTACAACCACTAGCAAGGAAAGATCTAAGCAGTGTTTATGTCTCTCAAATATGTAGCAAATACACTATTAGAGATCAAGAAAACCAACTCTCAAAAAGAGTAACAAAAACAATCCCAAAAGCAACAACATAAAAGGTTTGCACAAAGAGTTACAAAGATTTACAATGATGTTCACACTTGTATGTTTTATAACCTTTTCTCTAACCTTTCTAGACTTTAAAAAAGCTCCTTATATAGACAAGCTCCAAAACTAGCCATCGAAATAATTGATATTATACTTGACAGCTTTTCTGTAAAATTATCTGTTAGAGATGACAACACTCGTTGTTCTTTATCAACCCCCATTGAACTTATAGTGGTAACTTTCAATGCTTATAATCCATCATCTAACGCCCATTAGCTTTAACTACAATGCCTATTGGAGAAAGAGCAATGATCGTTGTTCATTTCTAGAAAGCTTGAACTTTATGCTCTATTTTGCAATGCTCGTTGAAATGGTAACTTTGCAATGTAACTTTGCAGTGTTATTTTCAATGGTAACTTTGCAGTGTTATTTTCCACACCTATTGAGCAATTTGCAATGCTCGTTGAAAACTCCTTCAATGCCTGTTTAGAAGGACCAATGCCCATTTTGGGTTTCAGAAGCTTTAACTCAAGCTTGGTCACCTTTTCCATGCATGTTGTCAATATGCAACATCTATTGTTAGGCCATATCAACGTCTATTACAAAACTTCAATGCCCATGGCTAAATCCAGAACAACTCAACTTGAAACACTTCTCTAATGTTGAATGCAAAGGGACAACGCCCATTATGAGGTCCAGAAGACTTTGGCAAAATAGCAGTATCTAATCAACATCCATTATTCATCCTTTAATGCCTATTAAATCGTCCAACGTTCGTTGGGAGATGTTCAATGCCTGTTAAATTTGCATAATGCCTATTGAACTTGTTCTAGCCCATTAACATTCGTCAGGCCTTAAGGTCACATGTTCTCAAAACATTCTTCCTTAGCATTCACAACAATCTCCCCTCTTAACATTCGTTAGGTATGTTTAAATCATCAAAAACACTAAAGTACAAACATTATAATTTATCTTGGTTTTGTTATAGTTTTTTTATAATAGTTTTGTTATCATTCAAAACACATCATTCAAAGTAGAAAAGTGAGTCCAATGTCTTAGGGTCGCATGTTCTTCAAACATTCTCCTCTTAGCATTCATAACAATCTCCCCCTTTTTGAATAAAGACAAAACTAAGATGCTTTGATACCAAAAATACAAAACTTAAACACATAAAGGATACCAAAAATTAAAACACAAAACTATAAATAAGATATCAATCAAAATATCCACACAATGTTTGATACCAATTATTGGAATATCCACATAAGGCTTGATACCAAATATGTTACTAAATATGCCATATAAGATACCAAATATTATACCACACAAGATACCAAATGTTGGATGTTAAAAACATAGATGATACCAAGTGTTAGGCTATGCACATAAGTGATACCAAACAAAATAATCAAATCATCAAATCAAAGCATCTAAAACTTCTCCCTCCTTTTTGTCACCATGACAAAAGATATACAAAAATTCTCTCCTTTAAAAAAAATGTTCACCACCTTACAAACATACAAACATTCTCTTCCTAAAATCTAGACCAAGTTTCTTAAAGAAAACAAGGCAAACATGATCATACTAGAAATACATAATAAACAGCAAAGGAAAACTCTCTCTATCTTAATGTTTCCTTCTAATAAATCTCCCAAGTTATTCAAACACAAATCCAATTGATATAACTTGGGATTACATTTTCTCCTCATGAATTGAGGAAAGCAATAAAGGAAGGATAGTTGTTAGAGATTCCTAAACTAAAACATCAAACTAATACCAATGTTAGTTCATAAAATAAACTCCCCCTCAGCAAACATATATTAAACAAAACAAAAGGAGGGAAATAGATACATTATAGTTAATGATACCATATGATACCAATTATTATGCTTTTCTAAAAATACAAGTCTTTTTCAAAAACCTTAGCTCATTTTCAAATTTTACAGCTCCACTCACCATTTTATTCTCCATTTTGAGCAAAGGGTTAAGAGCCTCCAAACCAACAAAATTAAACTTTCTTTGGTACCCATTTACTCTTGAGTCCAAGGGGGTTAGCAACATAAATATGCTTATCTCTCAACCTAGCATAACAAAAGTATGCTTTATGGCCATATTTTTCACAATAAAATCATTGTCAAATGAATGCTTTCTTAAGCTCTTACATAAAGCATGTGTGAGGTGGCTTCCTAAAGGATAGGTGCCTAACAAATGAAGGAACCTTTGCATTCTTAACATGTGTGGTTTCGTAAAAGAAGGCATGTTTTGCCTTTGGCCTGTGAGAGTATGAGTAAGAGCTACTATGATTAGGCATATGTGATTTAGATGAAGGTAAGAGGGGTCTAGATTTGGAAGGAGCTCTAACAAATTTTGACTTTGAAGTGAAAGGTTTAGAATGATCAAAGCCAAAGTCATGTCTATCTCTTGAAGTCCTTTTCGAGCCAAAATAAGATCAAGTTTTTCTTTTCTTTCTATAAAAGAGAAAAGTGAATCCTTCAAAGTTGAGATCTCTTTCTTGAAACTCTATTTTTGAGAAGACAATATTTCAAAAAATTTCTTTTCTTGGTTCAAAGCCTCATTTTATTTTTGTAATAGCTCAAAACTTTTCTTTCGTTCCACCAATTTAGTTTTCAAGATTTTATTTCTTTCAAAACTTTTATCAAGATCATTATTGATGGATTTTAGGGTCTCAAAAAGATTTTCAATAGTAAACATGTTTTCTAACTCTTGATCATCTTCATCTAAATCACTATCAGAAGAGTTAGGACATGTCTATTTTGAAGAGCTCACCTTCAAGGGCATGATACAAAGATTGGTTCTTTCTCTTCTCCTTGTCCTTGGCTCTTCTTCATACTCACTTTGTTTTGATGCACTAGAGTCATCACACATGGCTTGATAGACTTTCTTCTTCTTTTTGTCCTTTTTCTTAGCTCTAGCTTTTGGGCAATCTGCTTTCATTTGGCTAAGCCTTCCACATCCATAGCATTCAACATGCTCAAGCTTGTCTTTGCCCTTCTTCTTCAACATTCTTCTAAATTTATTTGTCTAGAGGCTTATCTACTTTTCATCCATTTCTTCATCATTATATGAGCTAAGATATCTAGAGATAGGTTTGAGAGATATTCCAATCTTCTTCTTATTTGTATTCTCAGATATGGGGGAGCTTTTTTGTTTAGGTTCATCTTATAATCAATGAGATTTCCTAACAGCTCATCAAGTGGCATGGTTTTCAAGTCCTTTGAGTCTTTAAGAGAGGTGACCTTGCAAAGCCACTCCTTAAGTACACATCTCAGAACTTTCTTTACAAGTTCATTATTGGTTAATGTCTTCTTAAGAGCCTTCATTTCTCTAACAATCTCAGTGAACTGATCATACATTCATGAAATTCTTTGATCATGCTTCATAAGAAAGGTTTAATACTGACAAATGAAGGTCTTAATCTTGTTTTCTTTGACTTGATTTGTTCCCTCATGTGTGATCTTCAAGGCCTCCCAGATTTCTTTGACAGTTGACTTCATGTTCACCTTGTTGTATTCACTTTTGCTTAAGGCCCAAAAGACATGTGGATGGCTTTGTCATTGTTAACAACTTGCCTTTTTTCTTTATTAGACATCTCATCAATGTCTTTTTCTAGTTGAGTCCCATCGGCATGCGTTTTCATTATAGTGTATGGACTTTTCTCCATAATTCTCCACGACTCAATGGATTCAAATGTGAGAAAATAATACATTTTGCTCTTCCAATACCAGTAGTCTGTTCAATTAAAGAAATGAGGTCTCACCACTGATTATCCTTCTAGTCTATACTCATTTTAGGCTATTGTGATCATGTCCCTCTTACACTTAAGCTTTAAAAGAGGTTAGGCTCTGATACCAAAAGCTAAACTGAGTGGCGATGAAGCAACCCAAAAGGGGGGGTGAATTGGGTTATAATCAAAATAAGAAACACAACCATAGACAACTAAAGTGAAAATAATAAACACACAAAATAACTCAAGGATTTATAATGATTCAGCGACTTACATACTCCACTCCCCAAGTTTTAACTAAGGCCTTTCTATTTCTTTTTCAAGGCTCAAGAAAAACCTTCCTTTTTTAGGCTAAAAAATAAGCTTCCCTTTACAAGCTTAAGGATAACCTTTCCTTTTATAGGCTTGGGAAGAACTTACCCTTTGGTATTTTTCTAGGCATAATACCAACTTTTACAACCACTAGCAAGGAAATATCTAAGTAACGTATATGTCTCTCAAATAGGTAGCACATACACTAGTAGTGCTCAAGAAAACCTATTCTCAAAAAGATTAACAATAATCTCACTATATCCAAATACAAAGCAACACCATAAAAGGTTTGCATAATGAGTTATAAAGATTGGCAAAGATGTTCATACTTGTTCATAATGTTCTCTAACCTTTCTAGACTTCAAAAATGCTTTTTATATAGCCAAGCTCCAAACTAACCATTAGAATAATTAATATTATATTTGACAGCTTTTTCTATAAAACTAGCCATTAGAGACGACAACATTCGTTGTTCTTCATCAACCCTATTGTACTTGTAATAGTAACTTCTAATGTTTGTAATCTATCATTCAACACCCATTGGCTTTGACTAGAATGCTTATTGGAGAAAGAACAATGTTCATTGTTCATTTCCAAAAAGCTTAAACTTTGTGCTCTATTTTTTAAACTTTGCACAGTTGTTTTCCACACCCGTTGAGCAATTTGCAATGCCTATTAAGAATAGCTAATGCATGTTCTGGGTTTCAGAAGTTTTAGCTCAAGCTTGGACACCTTTTCCATGTCTGTTGTGAATATGCAACGTTAGTTGCTAGGTTAGATCAACACCTATTGTGAAACTTTAATGCCCATGGCTAGATCTAACACAGCTCAACCTGAAGCACTTTTCCATGCCTGTTGCAAAAGGACAATGCTTGTTACGAGGTCCAAAAGACTTTGTCAAAAGAGTAGCATCTAATCAACGTCCATTGTTCATCCTTCAAAGCCCATTGAATGGTCCAATGCCCGTTGAACTTACACAATGCCCATTAATCTTGTTTTAGCCCTTTAACCTTCATCAAGTCTTAGGGTCACATGTTCTCCAAAAATGTTCATCACCCCTTTTAACATTCACCAGGTCTATTCAAAACATCCAAAAACACTAAAGTACAAACATTAGAACTTCTTTTGGTTTTGTTATAGTTTTGTTATCCTTCAAAATAATAGTGTTGTTATCATTTAAAACACATCGTTCAAAGTAGAGGAGTAAGTCCAATGTCTTGGGATTACATGTTCTTCAAACATTCTCCCCCTAGCATTTACAATGGCTTAATGGTGTTTTATAGATGTCCTTTTGTCTTAACTTTCCCCATGAGCTTTTTATCTTTATCTTCATTGTTCTTTCCATTATTATCCTATTTTATCCTTAAATTGATCTCCTTGTTGCTCATTAATGTGATTGTTGTTACTCACACCTTAGGATTGGGTTTGCAGGTACTAGCAGAATACCAAGAGAACTAGAGTTTAAGGCATTAACTATTTGTCCCATTTAAATCTCAAGGTTATGGATGGAAGAAAAATGGTCCAAGGCAAATAAAATCAATCTTCGCATCTAGTTTCCTTATCATCTCATCTTATTGATTTAACCTAACATCAATTTTGATGATGAATTCCTTTAATAAGATTTCTAGGTTAGACTTTTCCTCATAGGGTTGGAAGGTTGGTGGTTGATGAAAAATAGGGGGCTCGAAAATTGGAGTTTAAATAATTGTTATTAAACCAAGAAAAGTTTGGGTGGTCTCATCAATCAAGGTTGTAGGTATTACAATAACGATTATGGTTTGGTGATTCAAATTCTTCATATAACTTACTTGCTCTTATATGAAAGGATTCCCTATTTGGCAAGCTATGCTTCTATGGCCAATTTCCCCACACAATTTGCACACTATTTGTGAGAAAAAAAAAAAAAAAAAAAAGAGGAAATCACATTATAAGTCATGGAATTTATTTGCTTGGTAAGGATAGATTTTTTAGCATGTCCATATCCATATCATGAAGTTTTATTTATGCACAAGAAACAAAAAATAAGAAAATACAAAGATACAAAAAAGAAAAGAAAATCTTAATTAATATAAAAATAATTGCTTAGTATTAATATCATTGATCCTTAGCAATAGGACCAAAAACATAGTGATGGGTGTGGTTCTAAGTGTAAATTAACCCTTAAAAAAATTGCAAGTGTATAGGTCACAAGTAATATAGTTTATAAGAGTATGGATATCATTTCCACAAATAAGTACTAAGAGTCTTATTCCTTATATTATCTAGAAATCCTATATAGAAGAAGGTTTAAACTAAGAACTAGAACTAAGTAAACTATAAGCAAGGTAATTGCAAAGAAAACAATCAATAGTTTAAATTAGCTAGGATTCAACTTCACTTAATAACAGCTTATGGTTTCTAATCTTTCATAATTAATCCATTCATCTAGTATTACTATCAAATCACTTAATTAATTAATTAATCTCTCTTAAGTAACAATTAACATACAAGAACATATTAAACTAAAAGCATCTCGGCACAATAATTAATCATCATGTTATTGTCAAACAATGTGAGATCCTAATGATATCAATGAACTATTAAGATTTCTTAATACATGATAGATTGAGAGAATTATTGAAGATCCATTTTATGAAAATCATTTCTCCATAATTGATTCACAAAATTCAATATGATTAAGGGCCCTTTAATTAATAAGCACATATGTTTACAACGATTGCTAATACAATAATGAATAAAACCAAAAAAACTTATATTAAACAAACTAAAAGAATTAAACAAGATCCATCTACAACCCTCACCTACAGAAAATTAACTCATAATAGAAGAAAGAGAAGAAGGAACAATAAACTAATGATATTTGAAGTTATAGTCATCATCTTTAAGTTATTGCTTGAATGCTCCTTTGATGTCCTTTTTTGCTTCATACCCTTTGATTGAAGTTGTGCCTCTTATTTTGATTTGTTTTTTGGCTTACTAAATGGTTATTGATGGGTATTTTATCATTATTCATTATGAATTCCAAGCCTTTTTGCCTCCTTTTATAATGCCTTTGATGCTCAAACTAAGTTGAAACTTTAAAAGGTTGAAAGAGGAAATAATTACAAGTGATTAGGAAGCCCTGAATTTGCCTTTTACTATCGCACAGGTGTGCAAATAAATTATTCTAAATCGATCTCTTTATGATTCTTTTTGTAAGGTGTGCATAAGAAGTACAAAGGCGTGCAAGGATGTTGCACAGGCATGCAGGGAAGATGCAAGGCAAGTAAAGGAGAATTTCAGCTTCTGGAAGATTACATGGGCATGCACATGACTGTGCAAAGTTGCGACCCATTTTTTATCCTAAAGATGACCAAAACAAAACATTAAAGTTATAGCCCTACTTAGCTTTCCAATGACTTTTAAATCACCTCATTTAGAGTTTTGTAAATAGAGTTATGCCTAAAATAATGTGTAATACTCTCAAACTGTGAACATGACACTATGGTCGCCTTACATCTCATTATTTCTTTCCTTTCTTCCCCATTTGACCTATAAAAGATAAATATACTTTAGAATAGCTTTTTATATGCCAAATTAACTTAGAAACATTAAGATTTTGAGGGAATTAGCTATGATAAACATGCAAACTTATGCACCAAACAATGCACAACAAGACATCTTCCACAAAAGATGTCATATCCATAATAAGGTATATAGCATGATTATTAATGGAGATATTTGTACTAATGTGGCTAGCACTTTTTTGATTGAAAATCTAAAATTATCTACTATAAAGCATCTAAGGCCATATAAACTACAATGATTGAGTGAATATGGATAAGTCAAAGTAGACAAATAAGTATTGATTTCATTCACTATTGGCAGGTATAAAGATGAAATATTGTATGATATAGCTCCTATATTAGTTGGTCATTTACTTTTAGGACTCCTTGGCAAAATAATAAGAGAGCTTTGGAAAAGATAGAAGATTAATCACTCTTACTTCATTAACTTTAAGACAAGTTTATGAAGATCAAATAAGACTTAAAAAAAAGGAGTGATACATTAAAAGAGAGTAAAAAAAATATATGGTCAAAAATAAGAGAAGGGTCATATTTGAAAGTGAGAAGGAAAAATAGAGTGACGCATGGAAACTCTTATAGAAAGACGTTTTCATCTTTCGAAAATATTTTTTATCTAAAAAACTCACCAAAATAAACTCAAAATATTTCAGGTCCATTTCAGTAATTTTGAAAAATTAAGAGACGCATTTTCACTTTCAAAATGTTTCTTTTTGGTTTTTAACTCTAATGGATGAGAGATTCGTTGTGTTTGCTATGGATTTGGAGTCCATGTTTAATAAGGTTTTGCAATGCCTTATAAAAGAAGTAATTTTGGTATGATTTAATAATTATATGCTTCAATATTTATTACAAATGTACATATTTATAAATATGTCTTTATATTTTTTATATTTATACATTGCTCTCACATTTCATTTCCTACATTTTTTAAAAGTGTCATTCATCCGTATCAGTTTTTGCATTTTTATGCTACCTAGGTAAAAAGTAAAAAGAGTGGGAAAAAAAAAGGGCTAAGATAAAAAATAAAAAATAAAAAAAAAAGTGAGGTTAAGAGAAGTTTATTTTCTAAGCAACTTACAATAGTACCTTTGTGTAATGAAGCTTATTTTAGTACTAATAAATTTAACTTTTCTTTGCCTAGTGTTTTTATTTCCTTTTTATAGGTTTTTGATAATTTAATGCCCAATCCTACTAAATGGAATAAATGTCTATGTAAAAAGTTAAATGAACATGTGCAACTAGTGCTTGAACCTAGTGGGAGGACTTAGATATATATAAGATGTGTAATGCAAAGGTATTCCAAGTTACTTACAAAAGGTGATGTTCCTTTTCTAAAGGTTGCAAGGTTCAATGACTACAAAAAATTGTCTCTTATCTTTCTTTTTATTTTAATATTTGAGAAAAGGGAGAATAATGAGAACCAATATAGAAGCAAACTTAAAGTTTCAAGGAATGATAACAGCTATCAAGGAAAGTTCATTCACATTTCAAAAGGCACAAACAAAGCTTCAAAAAACCCTTTATTTATTAATGAAAGTCTAATTAGAAGAGCTAAAGGCATAAAGATGCAAGCCACCTTATTTGTATAAACTGTCTTATTTGCACTAATTTAAGAGATACAAACTTGCACATCATTGAAATTTAAAAATCATGAATATATATATATATATATATAAAGATAAAAATTTAAAGTTTACATAAGCTAACGGGCTGCCTAAAGAGTGAAGATTAAACCTAGAACTTGCAAGCAGAAAAGAGGTTTCTTATTTATCAAGATTAGGCTGAATTGCATCATTTACTAAAGCCCATGCGAATTTGGCTTCTTTTCTTCATGTTGGATGAATTTGAAAATTTCATAATGAATAGAACTTGTTTCTATTCCTTATTAGAATTGTTATTAAGTTTTCTCTTTAATTGAGTACTTTATTTTCTAATTAGCATAAAACTAGTTTTCATATTCTATTTAAAGCTAGTGTCCTTTTTCGTTTTAGAGATTTATTTGGAAATTTATTTAGAACTTGTTTTCCTATATATGCAATACAAAACTCATTGTTTTCTCTTCAATTTTGAGAAATTCGATCTTGATTTTTTTTAGAACTTTAGAAACTTATCAAGTAGTTACTTATAACGATCTAATTAACTTATCACTCACTTTCTACCTCTTCTTGAGTGTGGTGTTTGCCTTTCTTAAATCTTGGTTCTTATCTCTTATAGACATTGGGTCAAGGTCTTAAACCTATTTAGCATATCTGAGGAACTTGAACTTAATTTCACATTACTTGTATTGGGTCTTATAACATTATATGTGAGGTTCACATCGAACCTATTAACTGGACTAAATTTCATGGAGTGGTTAGATGCTTTAAGGATGTTCTTAAACATGAAAATAAATTGTATGTTCTAGATATCCTTTATATACCATCCCTAAAAGGGATGGAAGATTAAATACCATTAACATTTAAAATCATCATGTTGATTATGATTTAGATATCTCACTTTTGATGTTAAGTACCATGTCAAATGAACTCAAGGTAAGAAGTCATAAGATAATTGCTTATACCATGATGGTGTATTTAAAGGTTGTATGGTGAACATGCTATGAACGAGGATAAGAAATACAATGATTATGCATGTTTTTATTATGGCAAAACTATCACATGAAGAGGGAGTGTATTCATTTTTTGGAGCACAAAGGAAGGCTTAAAGAAGTTTCTTTTTGACAACTTATTTATGATTAAAATTAATATGTCTACTACTGATGAAACAAATTGGGTATTGAATATTAGATGTGGATCTCATATTAACAATAATTTGTAATTATTAAAGAGAAATAGAATGATATCAAAAGGTGATATCGATTTATGAGTAAATAATGGAACAAAGGTTGTTGCCTATACCACGAGGAGTTATGATTTGATATTACCTTTAAAGTTAATGCTAGAATTAAATAAATGTTAATTATGCTTTTGCATTTTGTAGAAACATCATATCCATCTCTTACTTGGTTTTGAATAGATATGTTTATTATTGAGGAAAGTGACTCTTCCTTAAATAATATGGGTATGGAACACTTAAATGGTTTATATGTGCTCCACCTATCTACCCTATTTTCAATATGAACAATAAGACGTGAAGAAAGATAATGATAATCCATCATACCTATGACATTATAGATTAGGTCACACTAATGAACCTAAAATCATAAGAACACATAAGTTGGGATATTTTGATACAAAATCATGTGAAATTTTTAAATCATGTTTATATAATAAGATGAACAAATCTCCATCTTTCGGAAAGAATGAGTAATCTAAATGAGTTGCTAGGCTAATACATACAAATGTATATGGATCAATGTCAATTCATGCTAGGGGTAGGCACTCTTATTTCATTACATTTACATATGACCATTCGAGGTATGATTATATGAATTTGACAAAATTAAAGTTTGAAGCCCGTGAAAAGTTTAAGGAGTTCAGACAAGATGTTAAAAATCAAACAGGAAAAAGAATTAAGATACTTCAATTTGATTGAGACGTCGAATACTTGAGCTAAGATTTTCAAATTTATCTTAAAAAGAATGGGATCCACTCATAATGGATACTTCATAAAACACCATAACATAATGACTTATATGAAAGGAGAAATTGCTCTCCATTAGAAATAATATGATCTATAATGAGTAATGCCACTCTCCCAACATTTTTATAAGGTTGTGCCCTTGAGATTGCAATGTACCTTTTTAATAAAGTTCCTTTAAAATTTGTTGATAAGACACAATATGAAATATAAAAAAGTAAGAGACCTAATTTATCTTATGTCAAGATTTAGGGATGTGATGCTTATATAAAGTGTGTAGTGACTAGTGAGTTTAGAGCTAAATCAAGTAAGTTCAAGGTTAGGGGTTGTCATAAAGAAACAATTAGATACTATTTCTACCATCTCATTCAGTACAAAGTATTTGTCTCAAAACATACTAGATCCTTAATAATAAGTTTCTCTTCAGAGATAGGAGTAAGAATAAGGTAGATCTTAAAGAGGTCCAAGACCAATAAACTAAGGGTTAAATACGTTAACCCCCTGGGCTTCATCTTATTATACTACTTAGTCCTTCATTTTCTAAAATTATACTAAAATATGCATGCCTTTTGATTCCATTACACTCTGCTACAATTTCTGTTAAAATCATATGAAATGTTCATATTACTCTTTAATTTTATTTGAAATTTTCAATTTCTACTAACAATCCAACGTCATCTTCAATCCAAAATACAATCAAAACACAATCATTCAATCAAAACAAATTTAACCAAAAAAATGAAATTGAAACAAATAAATGAACAATCAAAATCAAAACAAATCTCATTGATTCGCATAACATCATCTTCAATTGATTCATAAATCACTAAAACAAATCGATCCCAACAATTAAAATGAAAAGCAAATTGAAAAGAAATACAACAAACGATCCTAATAACAAATGCAACAAACACAAACAATTGAAAAGAAAAGAAAAAAATTGAGAAACCCAAATCTAAGCTCAACACCAACAAACACACCAAATAAAAAAAGAAAAAGAAAAAATTGAGGAAAACGCATCAAATCGATCACCTAAAACACTTGGGCAACACTTCTCTGCTTGGGCAACCCATAACAATAAACATAAAAACATAACTTTTCTGCTTTGGCCTTAGTAAAGAGAATCAATTTTGTGAAAGCTGAACCCAATCTTGAATAATTAAAAACAAACACAATTCATCTAACAAAATTGAAAATCCATAGGATTTAACAAGAACAAACAAAAAATCAAGATCGAAATTAAGCCTCAAGAAGTTCAACCTCAAGAATCTTCATAGTTTTCCTCCAGAGCAACACGCTTAGACTTACTAAGACCCAACCCGCCTTTCTTTTTTGAACTGGGCAATTTCAAGCTGAAAGCTTTCTTCATTCTAATGGCGACAACATAAGTGATAAGTGTTGCAAGGCGAGCGAGTTAGGTAAGTGACTCGAGGAGTTAGAATGGAGACATAAGTGAAGGTTTTTCCAACAAAGGTGTGGGATTCGACCATGGTAATAGGTTACGGGTTGGAAATAAAGATTGGTGTTTCCTCTATGATGAAGGTGGATTTTTTTTAGTTTTAATTTGTTGTTTGGCTTTTGTCATTAATATCTTTTGGTCTGCTTTTGGCTGAGGAAAGTCATTTGGGGATTGTTTGGTACCATGGAGTTCCAAGATAATGGAGATGTTCTTTTAGCACAACGGAGAAGATGGGGCATTTTGGATTTTTAAGTAAATTATTTAGTCAATTTTTTACTTTTTTTAGGTTTGACTCACGGAAAAACTCATTAAAACGAATGAAAGTCCCTTACTATGTAACGAAGTTAAAACGTAGGAGTCTTTTAGTATAATTTTTTAAAATAGGGGACTAAATAGTATAACAAGGCAAAACCTAATGGAGTCTGCACATTTAACCTATAAACTAACATTTAATAGGAGCTATAGCCACTTGCAATAACATAGTAAGAAGGTCAAAAGACATAACTGCAGCATTCTAATAGAGTACATCATGCACTCAAGAGATATGTATTTCTCATAATTACTGAAAATGATGTAGAGTACATTGAGGATGAATCAATCAATTATAAAAAAGAATATGTGATATTGATTCTTCAAACTAGCTTGAGGTTATGAAATATGAAATGAATCCACATCCACTAACCATGTTTAGAACTTGGTGGATGCACCAAAAAGGATAAAACCCATTATCTTTGAAAGAAAGATTATTATAGATGGCAATATGCCAATGCACAAGGCCAAACTAGTTGTTAAAGGACATCAATAAGGATAAGGTGTTGACTAGACAACACTTTTCCCTTGTAGCTATGCTTAAATCCATTAGGATATTACTAGCCATACTATGACTATAAGATATGGCAAATGGATGTCAAAATAACTTCCCTTAATGGGAATCTAGTCAAAGATGTATACATAACACAATTCAAAGGTTTTATATTCAAAAAGCATGCTTATAAGGTATGTAAGTTTCAAAGGTCCATTTATAGACTTAAGCAAGATTTGAAGAGTTAGAACATCCATTTTGATTTGATAATCAAAAAGTTTGACTTCATAAGAAATATGATTTATGTTTATAAGAGGGTTAGCAAGAGTAATTTGTTGTCCATACTATTATATGTAAATGACATATTGATCATAGTAAATGACATACCATCTCTTCAAACTAAGAAGACTTGGTTATCTAAAAGTTTTCCATGCAATACCTTAGTTAAGTGACCTATAGACTAGGAAAAAAGATCTATAAATATATATCAAAAAGGTTTCTTATATTGTCTCAGTCTATGTATATAAATAGTGCTAAAGTGGTTTAGCATAGGCAACTCAAAGAAAGAGCTCTTCTTATTCTCATAGAGTCCATCCTTCCAAAGACAAATGTCCAAAGACATAAATTTAGAAAGGTGATGGAATGAATATAATGTGCATCTGTTATTAGATCCATCATGTGATGTTATATACAAAACAAGATGTATCTTATGGTTTGAACATAACCAATAGATACCAACCAAACTCCCAGAGGCACATCTATATCAAAAATAGAACCTTAACCTTTAAGATTAAGGTTTATCTTATGTATAAAACCCCAATGCTTAAGAACCATCAAACATCGATTGCCCTAGAGGCATAATTATTATTGTATAGAGAACTTTTTCCCACCTACTTAGGGTAGCAGTAGCCCCTTAGAGCAACCTAAGCATGGCTAGATCGAGGAGAATTGTTTATTCTCTTCTTATTGCCTACAATTATAGACATTAGCCCTTATCAGCTTCTATAGGTATACAACTCATGTTAGCAATTGCCACTATTGCTTAAAGTGGCTTGGAGCACTTCCAAGATGCCATACGTGGTGATACAAACACCATAAGCCACCACAATAGCCACACATCTGACAAGACAACGCTAAAGGCACCATGTTGCCTTTTTTTCTTTAGCATTTTAACTTATCAACAATCCTTTGATTGAGGGAAACAATGTATGCCTAATTATGTAAGATAAATTAGACATTCAAACACTAATTTAATCCTTCATTCATGTCCAACAGTTATTCAAGCCTAGTTTGGAAAAGTTCCAAGTCAATCAACAACCAAGCAAGCTAAAACCTTCTTCTTTTCTTACACTTTGCAATCAAACCTAGCCATTGCAAAATGATTTTTGCTTCATGAATTATAATATATTAAAGATTTAGATCATCATCTAAGCATCCATTATATATCCAAAATCCATATATACTGAGCATGGAACAATTATAGCTTTTAAAATATCAAGTCAAGCCAATCACATAAGGAACAAAAGAAATTTGTCCAAACAGCTTCTAGAAAATGATTTTCTCATGCGAAAGATGAAGCAATAGATTTTGAAGTATATTTAACAATTTAAATATGTGAAGAAGTAGCTCATAACAATTTAGAATCTATTCTTTACAAGGTTAGAAAATTCCAACCCTAAGCCTTCAATGAACATGTCATTAAGAAAATCATACAAGGTAAGTATGGTAGCTTTGCAAAATGTTTTTGCATAGCTCTTCAAGGCTACTCCTCAATGACTATATGAGTTGGAATAATTTCAAGTCTTCCATAATCATTTGAAGTCACGAAATATATTATTAGGCTTCAAAACCCAAGCAACAAGCAAACCACACGTCTTTAGGGTTTTCAACAAACTAAAAAGCTTCATGAAACATTTTTAATGGTATTTTAGGTTCCTCAAACAAATTACTAATTACAAATTCAAACAATCAAAATTAAAAATTTCGACAAAAAATATTAAAGTTTGAAAAATTAAACATGGCACATAACTTATAATTGATATCGATAAAAATTGAATTATGAACAAACTATATTATTAATTAGAGAAGGCTATAATATCGCTATTGAAAATATTAATAATAGATTACATGCAAAGTAAATGCAGTGGAAATTTAAATTTTTCATTAATTTCCATTCAAGAATATATGATTGTGTAAAATGATTAATCCTAACTAGTTCATGAACCATACCGTGTGTTTCTTTATCTCCAATCTCCATTAACATCAAACTCAATTATATTGTAGCAAACCACAGTCATCCATAAGTTTGGCCTTTAATAGCATCCACGTGAACATAAAATCCCAAAGCCCTAAGGATGACAAGCTAACCAAATGATCTTTAAAAAGAAACTAGATTTCCTAAGGTGTGAATCATATTTTCTCATTACCTTGGTTGACCTCATATGCATTCTTTATATAGTAGAAAACCAAAACCTAACCCTAATAAGGTAATTCAATCTTGGGGCCAAATTCTATTTTGGTCTCTGTACTTATTAAATACTAATAATTTAAGTCCATAATACTTAAATGTACCTTCCTATTGAGTTCATATTCAATATGTTGTTATCTCTTTTTATTGTCGTTGTATGTGTGACCCTTTAGACTTCTAATTTATTAACATTAAATATGAGTCACAATTATAAACACTTTATTTCAAATTAGATAAATTAAACACTTTAATTTACATCAATTCTCTATTTAGTGAATCCCATATTTAAAGATCCCTAATGGCGATAGTTACATGTCATAACTACTCAGTAGTTAGAAATGATCAAGATTATTTGATCATAACCCTTAGTAAGTTGGTTAATAGTGTAATTTGGTCATTGTATTAAATAATATATTAATCAAACATAAGAATATAAATAGTGCCTACTCTATTCCAATTTGATCATATTTAGTTTCCACACTAGCTATTAACTTTAAAGATCAACTTAAAATACAATCTTCTAATTATCATTATACTTTGACGAAAGACTTTATAATGAATACTACAAAGAATAAGTAAAGAAATCCCCAAATTCTTAGGTCAATTAATCACCTTTTGACCTCTCTTTATCTTCATTGTCTCAAAATGTAACTTATATTCGATTTGTGATTAGAACAATATAAGTCATAAATCAAATTACAGTAATTCTTTAACAAGATATTTTAGAGATCTTAAGTCTAAAGGCTACTTACACACCACTTACAAGCCTGAACCATAGACAGATAAGCAGCATTCCAAATAGTCATCTCTTGGTATGCAGCATTACACCACTTATAAGTAAAAAAATCCCTAATAGCTTCATTGACTTTCAAGCAAAGAATATAATGTGTGCATATTGAGAGAGAGAGAGAGAGAGAGAGAATATCAACTAAGAATAATTTAGAAATAGCACTTTGATACAATAGGTATCTTATAGTTATAACTCGTTATAACTACCTTAGCAAATTACATGTATTTCATAGACTTCCTCTTTAGCATTAAATAACTTAAGAGATAAGCATTATATTCTACAAAAGAAGCAACATTTAGTTTATTATATTGCATGAATATTGTCTAACGCACAAGTGACTATCTTATTAGCACAAGGTATACACTAACATAATCACATTTTCAGCACTTTTTATGAGGTGGATGGTGGAATGAATATTACTATTACTTAATTATGATTTTAGTCATTTTTGTGTTTCAATTTTTCATTTAAGGATTATCCTTAGTATAGTGATAAGTTTAGGAACGGCAAGTAAAATTAAGCCCATAGGGTCTTAGTGTGGTGTCTCCAACAATACATCAACTATTAACAATCAACAAACAAAAATGTTGAACTAGTCATAAACACATGAACACCAATAACAAGAGCAAATTAGCTCTTCTATAATCCATAATCATTCAATATTTAGAACAATGCCATCATAAACAAAGTTGTGTTACTAAAGTATGAATAGATTCCAATTATTGATCTTATATGCTATTAAAAATAATATTTCCATAATTAAAAACATTAAACTTAGATAATTTGATATTTCAAGCTATTAGGAAGATTTAGCTAACTTGGAAAACTCTAAAGAATCCTAATCAACATGAAATCCTAAACTTAGTAGGATAAATTAAATCAATTTACTATAAGCTAATCATTATTTTACACAAAAAACAATTTTCTAAATGAGCTTTGAATTATAACAATTTTAATTCGAATCTTAATCATATCACGTAACCTATTGTGCCAAAAAAAGAAAAACTTTTTATATAATCATAACCAATTTCTATTTTTTATTTAAATAATTTCAACACAAATAATTACTTAAAATAATCTGAATTTTGGAAAAATTATTACATAAAATTAATTTCTAAACAAAAAAGAGATAAGAAATTTTGAAAAATCTAATTAGGGCTAGGATTTGTATGCCTTGCATGCATAACCCTTAACCACTCAAGCAGCCACCACGATAATGACTAGGATGGGGCTCCTGCTGATGTGGCATACAAGGAATGACTTCCCAATATACCAGCAGTAGCAACAGCCATTTAGGTCATGATGCACAGCGGCTTCATTCATATTGGGACTGCTTCTTTCTCAAAAGCTACTGCTATGCATGCAGCAGCTCCTAGGGGCTCAGCTGCGATGGCAAGGCAGCATCAGGGGTTGCACTCTCCCAGTGGCGGCTGCAGCCTCCTCAACACCACTGCACATGGTTGCCTTGTGCATTGGGCAAGCCCTTCACACAGGAAGGTTGCCTTAACTTGCAGCAGTAAAGGAAGAGAAGCAACAGCCGTGGGCACTGCCTCGAGTTTGTGTAAACGGCTGCAACTACTCCAACCACTAGGTGTACAATGGAGAGGGCAGCTGCAACTAATTCAACCCCTTTGTGACAATAAGTCGCCAACACAATGAACGTGGTTGCAACCATTGCAACTGTTTCATCTTCCTCAAGCTTGTGACAATGTGCATCCTATGTTGCTCTCCAAAACTACTTTCGTAAACCAATTTTGCTTCAAAATTTTATATCAAAACAGTTTGATAGTTTATGCTTATCTTTGGAATAATGAAATTTAGCAAATAATCAATACTATATTGAATCAATAAGAACTAAACATGTATAGAACCATATTAAATGATTAAAGGAGCCTTTGATGCCACTTTTGAAAATTGGAGTTGAAATTTAAAAGTTAAAATGCAGCAAAAATTCAAATAAAACTAATTCCCACAATTTATTTCTTTAGATGTTTTGATGATTACCTTGATAACTTGATCAACAATTCAAATTTCTCCAAAGAACAGTAAAAATATAAAATCACGGCTCATTTAACTTTCCCTCCCTAATCCATTCATGAAACATCACTGAAATATGTATAAGAATATATAAATGAAACGCTAAAACTATTCAAGTATATAAAATGTTTTAGTTGAACAGAACTTTGACATAAGCATTATTGGGAAGTACCAATCCATTTCTGAGGCCTAGGGCTTACAACTTTGCTTTGGCCGACAGTTTTGCTCTCAGTTTCTCAGCCACAGCATCAATGAATTCCCCTGTATTCACATACTGCGCCCTGGTAACCCTACAAAAACCCAAAATTTTTGGTTCAGCATAAACAAGTACAACAAAATTTCAGAAGAGAATAATTTTTTTCATTCTTACTTAGGCCCATGAATAAGTAAAGCAAGATCCTTAGTCATCTTCCCTGATTCAACAGTTTCAATACAGGCTGCTTCCAGTTTTGCAGTAAAATCCAATAGTCTGACATTACCATCCAACTTCCCCCTAATAATATAATTAAGGTCAAGTTGACTTAAGACTTGAAGCACATAAAAATTGCATTCTTAAAGATTTAACGTCTGAATATAAACAAGATAAACCTTTATTTCTTTAAAAAATACAATATTAATATTATACCTGTGTGCAAGACCTCGTGACCAAGCAAAAATTGATGCTATGCTGTTCGTGCTAGTTTCACCTCCTTTCTGATGAACCCTGTAATGGCGGGTAACAGTTCCATGGGCTGCTTCAGCTTCGATGGTTCTTCCATCAGGGCAAACCTAGAATCCATATCCATATTCCCAAATATGAAAATCAGAATGTGAAATGGGGAATGAAGACAAGGAGTATTTGTAAGTGACGACAAAACCAAACACAGGTGATATACCAGTACAGATGTCATCAGCCCAAGAGACCCAAATCCTGAGCCAATGAAAACATATGTTAAAGAAAAATAATCAAAGGTGTTGAACTCCAGGCAGAAACCCTCGCTGAGCAAACACCTTTACCTTTGTGAAAACAACCAAAAACCGAAAAACATACGTCATCGCAAAGGTTATCACCATTGATACAAACCTTGGGCTAAGGAATCACTCTGAACATCTCCATCATAATTTTTGCACGCCCATACATAACCTCCTTCACTTTTCAAGGCATAGGCAACCATATCATCAATAAGACGATGTTCATACCTAGAAATTCAGCAATGTGAGGCAATGACAAATTGCCAAACCAATCACCTATAGTAAGTAAAAATACTCACCATATCCCTGCATCCTCAAACTTGGACTTCCATCGATTTTCATAAACTTCCTGAAATATGTCCTTGAACCTTCACAGAGTTAAAAGCATCAACAATATGAGCAAGAGGAACATGACATCTACACAGGAAGAAAAGAAAAAACTAGTACCATGACCATCAACTATCATTTCACAGAGACAGATATTACTAGCTAGTATCTCTCTATGTCATGGTGATATGGGAAATGAATTTTAGTTGTCAAATATTAAAAAAACAAATGAAGTTTAATTGTTTGATGACATAAGCACAATTTGGTGCAAGGTAAAGAAATACCTTCCATCATAGTTTTTAAGAATAGTATTTTTTGTGCTAAGATAAAGCGGCCACTTTTTCTGGTAAGCAGTGCTCATTGAAGCCTCAGCAAATGAATGAATGGACTGTTTTCCAAGTCAAATAAAAGGATAATTATTGTAAATTTCTAGGGAACTGCCAGTATAAACGAAAAGAAAACAGAGAAAAGTGTGTGTGTATGTGCGTTTTGGAGGGTGGGGGGGAAGGTGGGGCTCTTTGGTAACAAGAACCTCATCAGTGTTATACATGGACAATGCTACACCTCCAGCCCCAGTGAACTTAAAAACTTCAAATTCTGTCTTCTCACTCTGTCCATCTGGTACTGCAGAAATTTTTATTGGCATCAGAGGATGAGATAAGAAAACATTACAAAGAGAGAGTGGTGGGAGAAAGAAGCTGAATTGATGTCCAACAGCAGCTTGACTAGTTGAAACCAATGTGCAACCTCAGAAGGTCACCGCTTGAATTGGGTATTTACCAAATACCAGCTTAAGTTTGCCAGCTCTTTGTATAACTGTATCAGTTGCTTGGTACTGGTCACCAAATGCATGCCTTCCAATGCAGATTGGCTTGGTCCAACCTGAAAAGAACAACAGCAATGGTCTTTTTTTTTTTTTTTTCTAATGATAAATTACCAAACATAATGTCAAGTAATCAATGTGAACCTGGAACAAGGCGTGGAACGTTTTTGCAGATGATTGGCTCTCGAAAAACTGTACCTGAGAGTATAACCCAATGAACTAAAAAAGATAAAAAGCAAACAAAAACAGAGAATTGCAACCAGAAGGAAACAGAGAACATGACGATGGGAAATGAGAAGTATATTCACCATTTAAAATGTTACGAATAGTCCCATTTGGACTCTTCCACATTCTTTTCAAGTTGAACTCCTTGACACGAGCTTCATCTACCATATAGGAAACCAAGTATATTGGCAAAATTCAACAAAAAAACCAGAAGGTAAACATATGCATTATTCCCATAAAGAAAATTCTAAACCTGGTGTAATAGTTGCGCATTATACCTATAACGGCAGAAACACTATTACATGAGTAGGAGATTCATTCTGTAATTAATGATGAGGATCATAAGCAATTAACAAAAATTTCTTTTCTTTAATTTTTTGAATGACAAGTCATAAACAAGAAGGAACATAGAAAACAAAACATACTTCAGAGTGGCTTCAGCACTTTCCATGGTGACTTTATCATCAGTGGCATCCCTATTAGGGAGTCCAAGGTCAAAATACTTTACTTCCAAATCCAAAAACGGGAAAATAAGCTGTGGATTGCCAAAACAATATAAAGACAAAAAAAATATTACATAGAATAAAATACCATGGAAGTAATCTACCTAAAAATAAGAGAAAGAGACCTTATCTTTAATGGATTTCCAAATAATTCTAGTCATTTCATCTCCTGTATCACAAAAAATAAGAAACTAAACTCATCACTCACAACCATCACAGTTCTATATTTCATAATCAAAGCTTAAAAATTAAAAGTTAAATGCACAGTTTACGTTCAGGGGTTGAAGTTATATCAGAAATTATTACATAAGATCATAATTACAGAAATGATCAGGGGAATTGACGTCATAATTACAGAAATGATCAGGGGAATTGACTTCATAATTACAGAAATGATCAAAGGAGTTAACTTCAAGGTATTAAAAGAGATCAAACGAAAATAATGAAACGAAGAATTAAAGGATTTTAAAGAATAGACCGTCCATCTCAACGATGGGATTGGCGACCGTAATCTTGTCGAAACCCATTTTCATCAGCTGCTCAGCTTTGGATTTCTCTCAGACGGTAAGTACAAAAGTTGAAACTGGAAAGACAAGCGCACGAATCAAAATTTTTATCAGTTTTTAAACAAGTAATTATCATTTATTATTTGAGATAAAAATTTAATATTTATTTAAATTAATTATTTTTATATAAAAGTATTTAATTAAAAATGATACCAATAAAATAAAAAAAACATTAAAAATTATAAAATAAATAATTTAAAATATAAATTGAAAAATAATTTTATATATTTTTTAAAAATAAATATTATTTAATTAATTAAACATTATATTTTATTAATATTTTAAATAATATATTAAATTACAAATATATAAAATGCAGATTATCAATTAATTTTATTTATCTTATTGGTACATATGATTAAAGGCAAATGCTAGTGCTTAATACCATTATAATGATAAGTTTAGCTAGGACACAAAATGCAAGGTCTTTTTAATATTAAAAAGTTAACTATTTCCAGGTTCACGCATTTAAAATCATTAATGAAACTAATTTATTCACTTACTTTTTAGGGGCTTAAATAATTTTTGGATAAATTTTCATTTAATATATTTTTTGCACTATATTTAATATAAATGATTTTAATCATTTTTATGAAATTTCTTTGTAGATTTATATTTTATATATTTGATATAAATAAAAATTCATTTGAAATTTTATTTTATTAAATTCTTACAATTTGTTATAACTAAATCAAATTATATTACTTTTTTCTTGTGCGGAATTACATTCTTTTTTAAAGTTATTTTTCCATTTTTATGGTATTATTTATATGTTGTTAGTAGAAATTACTATTTAGGATTTCTGCGACAATTATTATGAGAACCTCAAAATGTTACTACATCAAAAATAAACTAGAAACACTATGGCCCATCAATATTCCGTGGAAATTCTATACTAATATTAGTTTATTACAACCAATTGAGATAATTTTCACTTTCTGTCAAAAGTACAACTGGCAATAGTAGCGTAATTAGAGAGTAAGTCTACAACTCACATAACTGAGTCAGATCTTGCATCTATAATCAGATTTCAAAAGGAATGGCTTCCAATAATAATAACAAACAAGGTTCATTACTGAAAAGTGAAATAGGCTTCTTCTAGGTGAGGAAAGGCACTATTTGCATGGGTCTTCTATAGATCGGTTGGATTTGTTATGCGTGTTTACAGAGTTTAGTTATCTTTTTAACGCTTATATTTACCCTTAATAGATAGTGACTAAATGGGGGAGTTAATGCTTGCAACGGTTATCTAGTTTCGAATAGATTGTTGGCATTCACAATAATTAATGGCTTCTATGAGTGGAGAAAGGAAAATTAATATGGGAGAGAGGAAATGTTGCTTATGATCTAGATAATCTGAGATTTAGTTTCAAGAATAGAAAGCTACATTGCTCAGAAAGGACCTTGCAGCTAGAGATAAACCCCACAATGGCTAAGCTCCATCAAGAGTGAATCCTGGTCGCGGAAAAAAAAAAAAAAAGAATTACAAAATAAATAAATAGTGTAGGCCATATGTTTCCAAAATTTATGGATAAAATCATCACCTAATCGGTTTACTTTTGCCAATTGATTGTAAAAGATCAAAGTTTGCATTGTTATATATATACCATACAAAAAATGAGGTGCGTAATCGAATTTCTTCTTTTTGTAACTCTAAATTTCATGCATCTATAATAGAAATGATTGTTAATGGACTTATTGAAATGTTTGATTAATATAATGAAATTGTTAAATCGTTTCAAATGGTACGTGAAAGTTTTATGGATAACGATTTTTTATCAATGAAATTACGATTAGTTGGAAAGAGATTACAAGATAGCTTGCAACATAATTTGTCATCATCTTCTAAAATTGTTGGCTTGATTGTTGGTGATTTTGGTTTATTTGATAGAGATAGGAATATAATTATTGAACATAACTCAAGAAAATTAAAATGAATTAATATTATACACCACAGTCTTATGACAAATGCAATATCTTATATTATTTCCTTACGAGAAAGATGGTTATAGAATAGATACAAAATATGTTAATACTGATCGTCAATCTAAACTAACTAGAAGATTTATGACTATACGAGAATATTATGCTTATAGATTGTAATAGCTCACAAATGAAGGAAAAATTTTAATAAGCGGCTTGAAAAAGTGTTTAACAAAAATTCTTCTTCTTTAGTTGGTCATAATTTCCCTTTACTTGATAAATTAATATTTGTTGCGCAAGTAATTATTTATTAATTGAAGAGTTAAACTATAATATTGACAAATTAAAATATAAACACGTTGATTTAGTTAAATCTTTAAGTAGTGAATAATGTCAAATATATGATAATGTTATTTCTGCCACAAAGCAAAATGAAGGAGGTTTATTTTTTTATCTATGGTCATGGTGGAACTAGTAAAACTTATTTATATGAAATTATATGTACACTTAGATTAGAAGGAAAAATTATACTGGTTGTCACTCCATCTAGTGTTGTTGCATGAGGGTAGAATAGCCCATCGAAGATGTAAAATACCCATTAACTTAAATGAATATTCAACATACGAAATAGAAAAGAAACACAATTAACAAAATTGATACAAGAAACTCGATTAATTATTTGGGATGAAACTCCTATGAGTCATAAACATTATTTTGAAGCCTTAGATTGATCATTTAGAGATATTGTATGTACTTCAAAAATGCAAAAAATTAAATAATCTATTAGTGAAAAAATTCTTTTATTAGGCAATGATTTTAGACAAATTTTGCCCGTCGTTATAAATGGTACTAAAGAAGAAATTATAAATGTGTCTATAACAAGATCTTATCTATGGCCTTTGAAATTATATAAATTAACTATTAATATGCATCTTATGTCAATCAATAATGATATTAACAATTTAACTAATTTTGCTAATTGGATTTTATCAATCAGAAATGGAACTGCATCTACAGTAAAAGTTGATATAAATGAGGAACAAGTTAATATGATTAAAAAAACCTCGACATTTATTGATTACACACTCTAGTAATCCAAAAAAAATAAATAATTGAAGAAACATATTTGGATATAACACTTAACTATGCTAACCTTTCATACATTAAAGATAGATCTATTATAAGTCTAACTAATGAAATAGTTGATGTCATTAATAAAGAAATTATTGATTTGATAATTAAAAATGAGAAAATATATTACAGTTTAGATTCAATATGCAAGACATCTAACAATTTTAATGAATTTGACATTCTTTATCCAGTGCAATTCTTAAAACTCATTAAACTTTAATGGTTTCCCGCAACAGAAACTGAAATTTAAAAAAAAATATACATGTTATGCTTTTCTGTAATATTAATCTAGATATTGAATCATGTAATGGCTCCAAATTACTGATAACAAATTTAGGAGTTAGAGTTATTGAAGCAATAATAATAATAATCGGATCACATTCTGGTAGCAAAGTGTATATAGCTCGAATTATTTTTATGTATAATGAAAGTAAATTTCCTTTTGCACTAAAAAGAAGACAAATTTCAATTAGAATTTGTTACTATATGACAATAAATAAAAGTGAAGGACAGACATTATAATGTGTTAGCTTATACCTTCATGGTCATGTTTTTTGTCACGACCAACTTTATGTAGCATTGTCTCGAGCTGCTTCCTATAAAAATTTGCAAATTATTATAAATAAAAAATAGAAAATAATGAAAATATGTGTACATATATGACTAAAAATATTGTGTATATTGAAATTTTTAATGATGTAGCACTTAATATTTCTCATGTAAATTATGAATATTTTTATTTATATTCATTTTCATCTTTATATTGTTTAAAACGTTAATATCAGCACAATGATATACACATTGCTATTGGAGATTAATAGCAAAAGCAAAAATGTTCGCTTCAACGTTTGAGTTACAATAATATACGACCTCTTAAATATTTTGAACCAAGAAGAACTATTTAGCACTGAATTTTCAATGGTAGATAAGAAGGTGATATAAGTAACATTTATTTGTTATCATTGTTTATTCATGTCATTATCATGCTTCATACATTATTAAATTTGCAATGTATTACAACTATAGTTAAATCTATGCCTTTATATTTTCTTTTATTACACTTATTTTTATTAAACAATGTCTTGATTAATTATGTTATATAGTTAAAACTAAATGGATAAAACCCACAACATCGCGTGGGGATGTATGTATGTATGTATGTATGTATGTATGTATGTATGTATGTCTGTATGTATGTATGTATGTATGTATGTATGTATGTATGTATGTATGTAACATCTCTATCCACATTCATTGGCATTATCACATGAACATATTCATTGCATAAATGATATGAAATCCCACATGAACATATGTATTGGATAAATGATCATTTAGTCATGCAATGTGTAGAAGCATGACAATGACACTTGCACCGTTATATTTGGGACACTTGAACATATATGTAGTGTTTGTATAGCTGCATGGAAAATTGTCTTATGTTATGTGCATGTTATAGCATCATAAATAATGGTGTTATAGAGCTTAT
>CATIWR010075674.1:0-23334 GCA_949677035.1 Omphalea diandra | reverse complement strand
ATATATATATATATATATATATATATATATATATATATATATATATATATATATATATATATATATGTTGTATAAGTCTACAAATTTCATGGTTTACACTTTTTGTATTATTTTCTAGGATTATGAAATCATGGGTTCAACAACCTGTTCTAACAACAAACCAACACAAATAATTATTATAACTCTTGTTCTTCTAACAACTTCCATGCATGAGTTCTAGCCATAATTACTCCATAATTCTTACTATTTATGGCTGTTTATAGGGGAGGAATTTTATATGGGAAGAATACAAGATCACTTACCCTTTTTGCAAAAACTAGAAATACTTAGGGTTTCTTCGTAGCTAGCGTACTTCTTCTTCCTCTTCTTCTTCTTCTCCTGCTTTCTTTCTTTCTTTCTTTCTCTCTTAGCTATTTCTTCATTTTTCTGCCCCCCATGTTTTTCTCGTTAATATGTTTTCAAAGGAAGAAATTTTTAATTTGTATACTAATTATAATAAGACGAAATCATTATAGGATGTTATTATTGGTTGGAAGCCCAATTTTCTTCTTTTAGTACCTTTTCTTCACTCCTTCATCACCTCTATCCCTCTAATAATTCCCATAAGCTCCTTATACTTATAATAAGTACCAAATTAACATTATTCAAAATATTATAGCATGCATATAACATATGATAATTTGTCAAGAAACTATGTAAACATTACATATATGTTCAAGTGCCATAAGTGCAATGTTGCAAGTGTTATCACCATACACTTATCAAATGCACATATCTAAGTGATAATTTATACAATGAATATGTTCATGTGGCTTTTCAAATCATTTATGAAATGGATGTGTTCATGTGAGAATGATAATGAATGAGCACAAGGATGTTACATTTTCTTCCATTCTTATAAAGAATTTCATCCTCGAAATTCAATACCTATAAATAAATGACGATATTGTCATTCCATGTTCTCTTTGATTTCCCATATGGCCTTTTCTTATGAGTGGCTTCTAAATAACACCAAAACTAAAGGGATTTCTCAATTTTATAACTATTTTGTCTGATAACTAGTGATTTTCACTAGTTCTTCAACACAAGTTACATCATCAATAATTATTGTTGTTGGATGTCAAAGTTTATGTGTAGGATCATACTGATATTTTTTGAGCTTACTCGTATAAAATACATCATGAATCTAAGTCATTTCTAGTGGTAGTGCTAGCTTGCAAGCTAATGGACATATTATTTCTATGATCTTATATGGCCTTATGTATTAAAGACTCAATTTCCCCTTTTTCCCAAATTGAATTATTCATTTCCATGGTGAAACTCGAAGGAACACTTTGTCTCTCACCTCATATTCTATTTCTCTCTTGTGTTGGTTTTACGTAGCTCTTTTGCTTATCTTGTGTTGCTTTAAGTTTGCTTTGGATTACTTTCATCTTGTCCATAGTGTCTTACACTAGTTCTAGCCTTTCTTAAACATGCATCCTTATTGTGTCAAGGAGGAAAATATTTGAAGCGCATATGACCCTAAGGCATTGGAATTACTTATCTACTTTGAATGATGTGTTTTAAATGACAACAAAACAATAACAAAACCTTAAGAAGTTCTAAGGTTTGTATTTTAGTGTTTTTATATCCTATAGAGGGAGAATGTTGTGACAATGCTTAGAGGATATGTGAGCCTAAGTGATTTTGTATAAGAGTTTAGTTTGGGACAACAAACTAACATTATAAGACTCCAAACGAGCATTGGACAACTTGCAATAGGCATTAGACAATTGGTATGGCATGAGCTATGCATTATGGACCTTGCCATAGACATTAAAGGTTTTCTAATGGGCATTGGATGATTCAATGGGCATTGAAAATTTGCCAATAGGTGTTAGGGTATTGGACAATTAGTTAGGCATAGCTATGCACATTGAACCTCACAATAACTATTGATCTTACCCTCATAACATGCATTGCATATTCGTAACAAAAATTGGAAAGTGCTCCAACATGAGCTAAAGCTTCTAAAACTCAAAATGGGTGTTGGCCCTTCTCAATAGGAATTGAACAAGTTTCTAATAGGCATTGTGGATTACTTAACAAGCATTGAAGCATGTTTGCAAGAGTTTGAAAAATAGAGCATTAAGTTCATGCTGTAACATCCCTACCCACATCCATTGGCATTATCACATGAACATATTCATTGCATAAATAATATGAAATCCCACATGAATATATGCATTGGATAAATGATCATTTAGTCATGCAATTTATAGAAGCATGACAATGACACTTGCACCATTACAGTTAGAAAACTTGAACATATATGTAGTGTTTGTATAGTTACATGGCAAATTGTCTTATGTTGTGTGCTTGGTATAACATCATAAATAATGGTGTTTTAGAGCTTAATTAAAAGTACAAGGAACATCTAGGAATTTGGAGATGGATGGAAGTGCTTAAAAGGTGAAGAAGACAGACTAAAAGCCAAACTTTTAACTTTCAACCAATAGGATACCAGCTCCCAATCTTTTGTTTTATTTAAAATAAGAATATAGACCATTAGGTATGGTAAGAGAGGAGAAGGATGAAATACAACAGAAATAGGAGAGAAAGAAAGGAAGAAAGAAGAAGAAGAAGAAGAAGAAGAAGAAGAAGAAGAAGAAGAAGAAGAAGAAGAAGAAGAAGAAGAAGAAGAAGAAGAAAAGAGGGAGAAGAATGAGTTGCCTAAGGTTTTCTAATTATGGGATAATAGGTAAGTTAATTTATCTTATTCTCACCTGAAATTAATCTCTCATGACATGTTAATCTTGCATGGTTAGTGAGAATTATGGAGTAATTGAGGTGAAGCTTTTGGATGGAAGTTGAATCTAATATAACTATAGTTGTTTGTGTTGTATTGTGCTATTAGAGCAGGATTTTGTACCCACGATTTCTTAACCCTAGAAGAGGAATTAGGGAAAGTGAAAAATATGAAAGTCGTAGCTTTATGTCTCATATAAATACCTGTGAAACGGTTTTGTATGATTTTGTGTGTGTGAGGAGATATGACTGTTTAAGTAGGACAAGGTCAAATCCGAACTGAGATGATCTCAGTCTTCTGTTTTCTTATATTTTGATGGCCTTATGTTCTAATTTTGACAAAGTGTAAAAACATGAAATTTATAGGGTTATATCCTCTCCAAATACCTGTAAATCACTTTTGATTGATTTGTTGTGTGGAAAGAGATACGACTCATTAATTGGGACTCACTCTGTACCAGGATGAAACCTCACACTTCTTTTAATTCTATTTTCCAAGAATTTGATGGCCATAGATTTAGAATTTGATGATAGTCTAAACTTGAAAGTTGTATATTTATGTCTTATATACATGCTTGTGAAATATTGTTGCCAAATCCAGCATGGTTGTTGAGATATGGCCCCTTCATCATGACTGGTTGTCATTATGTTACAAACTTTCTTACCCTGAGATTTAGTCCTTTATTTTGGTGACTTTATATACTGAATTAGATAGAGAGTAAAACATGAAAAATGTTCCTTTATATGTTTTGTAACTGGTAGTAGATTATTATTGGAATTGGATTTGTAAAATTTGATATATATCTAAGAGTGTAAGACCTACTCAGACTGAGATGACACTGCAATAGGGACAAATTTAAAAATGCACCACATTTTCTATGTGTCTGATATTGGCTTGAAATTTGAATATGTTGTATCATTATGTGTCTAGTTTATTTTAAAAAAAAGAATCAAGTAATTTGGATGAGTATATATGGAGTTATTGCTATGAGAGTATAGCAAGCTCATGCTGCCATATAAGGATAATATGCATAAATACTAGGTCCACTTGCATGAATCATGTCATAGTTTCATAGCAAAATGAAAATCTTGTTTTATCATCATGAAGTGAATTGGTGTATTGAAATAGGACCTCGAGGCATTGAGGATAATAGCGGGAATAAGCCGGGACCATCCACGACTAAATAAGCTTGACGGATGAGGTAAGTAAATAGCTAATGGTACTATATTTATGATTGGTTAAATACCATAAACTTATACTGAATGGAATGAAATGTTGTTTAATGTGATGATATTATGGAATACATAGATGAAAGATTGTTATATTATTGATTTATTTATTTTCATGAGATGTTGATAGTATTTAATAGCCTATGTGGCGATAATATTTAATAGACTATGTGGCGATAATATTTAATAGCCTGTGTGGCGATAATATTTAATAGCTTATATGGCGATAATATTTAATAGCCTTTGTGGGGATAATATTTAATAGCCTCTGTGGCAATAATATTTAATAGCCTATGTGGCGATAATATTTGATAGCCTATGTGGCATAACCTGTGTGACAATGATATAATAGCCTATGTGGCAAGAATATAATAGCCTGTGTGTCAAAGAGATGATAGCCTATGTAGCAATGATAAAACAACCTGTGTGGCAAGGAGATGATAGCCTCTATGGCAACGATAAAACAACATGTATGGAAATGATATAATAGCCTGTGTGGCATAACATGTGTGGCAATGATAAAACAACATATGTGACAATGATACAATAGCTTGTGTGGCAATGATATGATAGCCTGTGTGGCAAGGAGATGATAGCCTTTATGGCAATGATAAAACAACCTATGTGGTAATGATATAATAGCATGTGTGGCAATGATAAAACAACCTATGTGGCAATGTGATAATAGCCTGTGTGGCCATGATATAGTAGCCTGTGTGGCAAGGAAAGGATAGCTTGTGTGGCAAGGAGATGATAGCCTGTGTGGCAATGATAAAACAACCTATGTGGCAATGATATAATAGCCTATGTGGCAACAACCTATGTGGCAATGATATAATGGCCTGTGTGGCAATAAAATATAATAGCAAGTGTGGCAATAACCTTTGATAGCCAATGTGGTATTTAAGAGTAAAAACTCTTTATTTCGTACATGGATATGATGGTGAGTTATTTATGTTTAAATATTGTTATGTTATTTGTGCAATAACCTTTGATAGCCTATATTATATTTAAGAGGAAAAACTATTTATTTCGTACATGGATATGATGATGAGTTATTTATGTTCAAATATTGTTACGTTATTTGAGATTGAAGTATCGTTATACATTTACTTACTGAGTATGCAAACTCACTCTTTTGTATGAAATCTTATTTCAAGAAGAGTAGACTAAAGATTGCATCCAATATACTTTTCAAAGTTGTTGTCTAGTAGTGTAAGAGAGGTTAGGCCAGTATGCAGCCAATTAGTATTTTAGTTTGTTTATTCATGTATGCTTTGTTGTAAATAGTTACTAAGTGGTGAACAAGAGATATAGTGAAAAGAAAAAAAAAATTTAATCAGGTCTTTTAAATGACAATGGATACACTTAGAGAGAAAATTAAATGATTATTAATTGGGGTGTCACAATTAGTGGTATCAGAGCGGGTAAATGATTTTGTAGACATGTGTAATATAAATGTGATATATGATATTTGCGTTGTGTTAATACTTACATGCATTGGCATATAGGAGTATGGATGCACTTAATAGGGTTCATATTGGCCCAGAGGTTAGGGATGAGTCTGTTGATTCTATTCATGCACATGAGTATGTTGACCATGTTGCAATTTTCATCTCAATTTATAGTATGCACCCTTTGATGATTGGTAAAGGCTTTAGATCTTTTGCTAATTCGATGGCATTAGAGGAATGGTCTTGGGAGACATAACTGACATTATTAGCACATATTCAGATTCATTTCATATATGTGCTAAATGCGTCTGTTTTTAATGCTAATATGTTACACTTGTTTGGTATACAACACCATGAGAATCAGATAAGTATTGTCCACTAAATCCAATGTTAATCTCATTGCATAGTGATGGAGGAAATTAGTCATGCTTTCAGAATTGTTGGCCTTTCTTATGATGCACATTCAAATTAAGTTATTAATAACTTAATATTGCTCACTTTCTAAATGTTTCACTGATTAACAAGTTAGATCAAATTTATTTAAAATCCTACAAGAATGGTGTCGAATACCAGAGGTTGTACAATTTGGCTCAATTTATTTCTTTAGCAAGAAGCTTATTTGAACTCTAATTGCTTGTCTGTCTGAGTAAGTTTTTCTAATTTTTTCAATGGTTGTGACTTTAGTGTGTGATTTGAGGGCATACAGCTTTATGGTACTGCTTTAAGTTGTGATGGATGTACTACTTATATCTGTACTTTGTTTCTACATTGATGGATTGATATGTTGTGTGCTTTGATACTTGTCTCATCAATCTGGTAATATTACAAGAGATACTGTAGATGGAATTTATCTTCATAAAACTATAGTACATCCACTTATTAATAAGTACAGAAGATAATGACACACCATACTCCACTATAATGGACAACATATAAAGGAGATTCCTTCTTATCCTTTCCTGATCGACTCATGTGATGGAGTAAATTCATTATCTCATAACCCTCGTCTCTCATTCCTGTTGTGCTTTTACGTCCATCTTTTCTTAAAAAAAAAAAAAAAGATTATCCCTATATTTGAGATAAAGATCCTCAATCTCATAGGGGTTTTGTGAGTATGGTTCTGAAAACTAGCTTTCTAAGCCCTTCAGTTCCTTTCTTAGACCATCTTCCTAGTCTTGGCTCATTGCTTTGATATCATTACGGTACCTTTTTAGAAAAGTGTCTTATGGAGCATCTCCTGCCAGAGTAGGCCATATTCCTTTGGGGATGGTTTTATTTCTTTCGAACATATATCTTTAAAATTCCCTGAACTGCTCATGGTGATCAAGGGCATCTGCCCATAAGGAGAACTGGTACTCCTTATAGTAATGTAGGCATTCTAGCATATGAGGAGTCATACCTGAAGGCCCAATAAGACAAGGCCTAGGGACTGTAAAGACTACCCTTTTGTTTAGCGTTGTCTCATGAGAGCAGTATTGTAATCTTGCCCGCATTAAATTAACCCACCTACTTAATGGCTAGAACCATTATAGAAACGTGACCAAATGGACATTGTGTTTGGTTCCTCTTTGAAGAGCATGTAAATATTGGCCAAAGTGGAGAGGCCTGACTTCGATGGCTGTGGTATATAGATGGCATAAATATCATAGGAAAGTGAGTAGTTTTTTGGGCCATATCCATCCTCCATCGTCAAGTGGGGTAAAGTCCATAAAGGTATAAACCTTTAGGAAAGGATAAAAGGGATGAAATTCCAGGAATTCCATGAATATAGATCCAAAGGTCTTTATTAGTAAGGACTGGTAGGAGAAGATATGTTTTACAGCCAGGTAATAATATGGGAGTAGGTGGATGGTAGTATTTCTTCAGGAGTAATACTTATCTTAAGATAACGAAATTTGGATACTTGGGAAGAGGAAGAGGATGAAGCTGCTGAAGATGATGGAGACCATTGTTGTTATAGGATATTGGTTGAGAAAGGAAATGCCTTGAGGTCTGGATAAGAAGTCAGGGACAAGGTTGGAGTCCCTTTTTATATGCTTAACCTCAAAACAGTACTTGCTGAACCAATCCTTCCACCTAAGCAATTGCGAATTTCTAGGATTTTCGAAAAGGACGAACGATCCATTAGCACTATGAACCTGTAACCGATGAGGTGGAATTCAAACTTTTTGATTCCATAATTGACGACCAAGATTTCTTTGAAGGTTGAATGGTAGTGCTTTTATGACTCTTTGAATGTACCACTGGCATGTGCACAGATTCATCGTTTTCCTTCTTTTTCTTCTAAGGGAATGACCCCTCAAATGCCTATCACTAGCATCTATCTGGAGCAATCTTTTTCCTATGGAGGAAATCTATAAAGGTGGCAGCTGTTGAAGGAGCTACTAGAGACTTTTGACTGCTAGTGTTTGTGTAGGCCACATAATGGAGAAATTTTTTTTGAGCATGAGCTTTAAAGGCTTGGCATGCTTTGCATAATGGGGAACAAAGCTATGTAAATAATTGGCAATTCTGAGAAATTACTGTATATGTTTCTTTGTCAAATTCTCATCAAGGAATTTTAATAATTCAGCTACAAAAATCTGCACATTTCTTGCCTATACGACAAATAGATTCACTTTATAGACTGGCTAAAATATATGTTGCTGAGATTGTAAGATTACATGACATTCCTATTTGTGGTATTTTGACATGTAAAGTTTTACGTAAAATTTTACATGTTATTGGTTATCAAGTGGCTAATTATAATTTGCATATGTTGTGTAAATACTTGCAATTTTGGTTTAAACTGATAGCTATATCAGTAGGATTTCTCAAGTCCGGGATCAAATATAATGGTTTTTTTTTATGATGGCATACTTTTATAAGCACTTAACTCATTGTAAGTGGTTAAATTGTTTGGTTAAATGCTTCTGTTTGGTTAACTCAATCTAATATGTAATGTCCTAACAGACTAATTTTATTGTTCAAGGATGAAATATAGATTGTTTCTAACTATGAATCTATATTCTATATGTATTTTTTAGAAGTTAACTTTTTGTTGGGACTTGAGATTGAGTGGGAACATCCGTAAGTTTAAATGCCTTTTCAGAAAACCTTCTTCCAGCTGATTAATGTTTCTTGCTTTTACAAAACAGAGTTCTTATTCAGAAATATGGATCTGACATTAGTTTCATCAATTAATTATTGAGCAACTGATAAATGTAGATGATTAGGTGAGTATTGAGTTATTTTCAGCTACATACAGGTATTGAATTTCAAGGACGAAATTCTTTATAAGAGGGGAAAAAATGTAACATCCCTATCCACATCCATTGGCATTATCACATTAACATATTCATTACATAAATAATATGAAATCCCATATGAACATATGCATTGGATAAATGATCATTTAGTCATGCGATTTGTATAAGCATGGCAATGACACTTGCACCGTTACAGTTGGGACAATTGAACACATATGTAGCCTTTGTATATTTACTTGGCAAATTGTCTTATGTTGTGTGCTTAGTATAGCATCATAAATAATGGTGTTTTAGAGCTTAATTAAAAGTATAAGGAGCATATAGGAATTTAGAGATGGATGGAAGTGCTTAAGAAGTGAATAAGAGGGACTAAAAGCAAAACTTTTAACTTTCAACCAATAGGATACCAGCCCCTAATCTTTTGTTTTATTTAAAACAAGAATACATACCATTAGGGTCTGGTAAGAGAGGAGAAGGATGAAATACAACAAAAAGAGGAGAGAAAGAAAGGAAGAAAGAAGAATAAGAAGAAGAAGAGAGGGAGAAGAGTGAGCTGCCTAAGGTTTTCTAATTCTGGGATAATAGGTAAGTTAATTTATCTTCTTCTCACTTGAAATTAACCTTTCATGACATGTTAATCATGCATGGTTAGTGAGAATTATGGACTAATTGAGGTAGAGCTCTTGGATGGAAGTTGAATCTAAGAGAACTAGATCTGTTTGTGTTGTATTCTACTATTAGAGCAGGATTTTGTACCCACGATTTCATTACCCTATAAGAGGAATTAGGGAAAGTGAGAAATATGAAAGTTGTAGCTTCATGTCTCATATAAATATCTATGAAACGGTTTTGCTTGATTTTGTTTGTGTGAGGAGATATGACTCCTTAAGTAGGATAGGGTTAAATCCGAATCGAGATGATCTCAATCTTCTATTTTCTTATATTTTGATGGCTTTGTGTTCTGATTTTGACAAAGTGTAAAACATAAAATGTGTAGGATTATGTCCTTTCTAAAGACCTCTAAATCAGTTTTGATTGATTTGCTGTGTGGAAAGAGATATGGCTCATTAATTAGGACTAACTATGTACCGGGATGAAACCTCACATTTTTTTTGAATCTATTTTCCAACAATTTGATGGCCATAGATTCAGAATTTGATGATGGCCTAAACTTTAAAATAATAATAAGATTTCAATGGCACAGTCAACAATCAATTATCATTATGATACATTACAAGTACAAACATTGACGTATACTAGTGTAAATGTAATAGTTTGATTGATTTTATCATGACCTTGCAAGACAAACAATACTCCCAGGAGTTCATATGATTCAAATAACATTTGATTTTATTAGCCAACAAAAAAACATGTGTTTCAATTAATTAATACCATGTGTCATACTAGGACATATTGATCCCTTTGGCAAGTGATGTGCAAGTATTTGACAAGCCAGTCACAACATCCTTTTAGTTCCACAAACAAGTTTTCATTCATAATGGTATAACAAGTAATGACTAAGATCATATAATTCTAATTTGACTTGTATGCACATATAAAATTTCATAATTCAATGACATATATGCAAAATAAAACACAATCATGTCTTAAAATTATCTCATATACGCATTAGAATTTAATTATGGCTTTTACTCATCTTTGATGCAACAACCTTTGTGGTAGGTTTGAACCACTCTCATTAGCTACCTTAATGTGTTGAGAACCTAAAATTTGAGACATATATGATTATAAATATGTCAAATGTGTTTTCATACTTGATACATAACTATGGTCATTTTTCATGCAAGTGGATCTAGTATTTATACTTATTATACTAGTATGGGAGCCTGACCTTATTACACTTTCACTATAACTTTTTATATATTTATCCAACTGACTTTATTTTTTTCCTAATTAAATAGTAACATGATGATACATCATAGTCAAAATTAATGTCAATGTAAGGCTTATAGAAAATATGGTGAATTTTTGAATCCTGCCTAATTTTAATATGACTATAGTCTGATCAGGTCTTACAATTTTAGCCATATCTCAAATTGTATAAATCCCAATGTAAAAATGATTAACAAGTAGTTATGTAACACATATTTTTAGTGTTTTATACTTTGTCTAATTTAGTCTATAATGTCCTTAAAATAATTGATCATTCTCAGGATGAGCAGGTTTGAAAATGTTAAAAATTATTCAAGGCGAAGGAGCAATATCTCCTCACCCACATTATATTTGGCAAAACTATTGCACATGAATCTATATGATACTTAACTATACTACTTTCATGTTTTTCGTATCACCTAATTTCCACTCTAAGCATCACCTAATTTCCACTCTATGGCCATTAAATTCTAGGTAAACATAACCAATAAGTTGAGCATGTTTCATCAAGTTCGGGGTCAGTCATAATCAAAGAGCAATATTTCTTTCCTCATAAAAAATTAAGCAAAAATGTTTTATAGGAATTTAGAGAGGATATAAAACTATAACTTTGATGTATTGCACTTTCTCTAAATCATCACATATGATCATCAAAATATATGAACAAGGCCAAACTGAGGAGGTTTCAGTAGGTTATGAATCAATCCTAATCAAGGAGCCATAACTCTTTACACATACCATATTAAGTAAAAATGTTTTACATTCATTTATATGAGGCATAAACCTACAAATTGTTTACACTTTTCCTAAGGCTATGAAATCATGGGTGCAACATTATGTTATAACAATAAAACCAACACAATCAACTATTATATCTTCTATGCTTCTAACAATTTCCATGCATGAGCTCTAGCTATAATGACTCCATAATTATTACTACTAATGGATGTTTAACATGTTATGGGGGAGTAATTTCATATAGAAAGAAGAAAAAATCACTTTCCTCTTTTGCCAAAAAGCTTAGGGTTTTCTTTTGAGTTAGCTGACTTCTTCATCCTCTTTTTCTTCTTTTTCTTCTTCTTCTTCTTCTTATTTTTATTAATCCTTTTGTAAGCTTAGGGTTAACGATAAGCTAAGAACGTTCCCATAAAAATTATTTCACACACGTACAAATAAGTCTTAAATTTTCGATTATCTATCAACCAAAATAGTAAGAGAATAATAAATAAAAATTGAAACTACAAAAATAATTAATAATGATTTCTCAGGTACACCACAATGCCATTTTATAAATATATTAAGATAATTATTTGATTTGAGATTAGGTTGTGTTATGCTTGAAGATGGATTTTCCTAATTTACACAATAATCTCTCAACGAAAATTAAGTCTATTATTACTAAGATTATGCCTACTCTCATGGTCTCAAAATTCAATAACAAATGTATAAAGCTTCATGAATAATTCTTGAATATCTCTATAAGTCGAGCCTACTCTTATGGTCTCAATCTCCTAGTTGAATATGTTTGGACTAATTTTAGACTTTCACTCTCACTCCATCATCTATGATCTCAAATATTGCACATGTGCAACCATTCATACATAAAAGATCAATTAAGCTCAAATATATTAAATCAAGACACCCAACACAATTGAAGCAAAAATCACTTCATAGATTCATGAAATAAATATTGGACTTTCACCCTAATCCCTATAATTGAAGAATTAGTTCATCCTAAAAGAAGAAAAAGAAATAAAGAAGAAAAAATCCATTGAATTCAATAGAAGAATATTTAGAAAAAGAGTCTTGCTAAATAAAAAGATGAAAAAACTAATTAAGAATGACCTCCAATCTTTACAAAATCTTCATTTTTATTTGGTGTTAATATTCGATTCCCTTTTCTCTCCTAAAAATCTTCTTTTTTTTTTCTTTTTCCCTAGCATCTCTACTAGGATAGGTAAAATCTCAATCTTAAAAGGCAACAGACATTATGTTTTAAAATTTAGATCTGATGCCTTATATGGCTAGATGCATGGGTCATGCAACACCTTACACACCTATCTGCTAAGCCCGTATTTGTGTCTACTAACTAGTCAACTCTACATCTCTGTATAGTCCTATGTATGGGCCATACCATATCCAGTGCAACACTACTAGAAATTACAATTAAGTTCATTTTTAAGACATTCATGGGCTAACATAAAAAAGATAGAAAATTAACTTATACCAAAATAAAAACACTATTAAAATAAGGAAAACTCCTACTTTATTAACCAAAAATACATGCTAAAATGACTCATATCAAACTCCTATAAACTTGGGGTTTTGCTTCTCCTCAAGTAAAGAAAGAAATAATAAGAAAACTTTTCAAATCACAATTGCAACCCTTGAACTTAAACAACTCTATAATGTATTAACACAATCAAACTCATAAAGAAATTTAGGTCATTCAAGTTCGCTCTCAAAATTTTGCAAGCAATTCCAAGTATAAATTAACTAAGAAATATGCAAAAACCATAATACACCCTTTTCACTTTTGATGTAATTTAAAAATAAACATAACATAAGCTAGCATCGTAAAACCTCTTCCTAAAATAATGTTATGCATAATTCCATAGGTAAGAACACATAATCAATCCCCACTATTGTAAATACATACCTCATCAAGGATCTAAAGGTCTTTATTGGCTTGCAATAGGCAAAAGAAAAATGGCTTGTCAAAGAAAAGAATAAAAGCACAAGTAAGAGAATTCTAAAAATTAAACTAATAAAGTGACATTAAAAATTTTCATATAAAATCTAAAAATTTTTCAACTTGTCTAAATCACATCCTTCTTTTATTCCTTAGCAACAATCTCTCAAACAATCCAAATTCATCACAAAGCTCGAGGGTAAATTGAGTACATAATGCATCTCACATAAATTTGTGAACTCTAAACAATTTAAGAACTAAAGCTCAAAAGACGTCACAATTCTCAATCTTTCTCTTTTTATTTTCTCTTTTTTAACTTTATATTTTTTTTCTTTTTCTATTTGTTGTTTTTTGCTTTTCTTATACTATCCCAAATAATCAATAAACTGTACATGTTCAAGCAAGGCACATTTCAACTTTTCTTTCTTTTCAAATATTAAACACTTGCACATTTGCTCGAATAAAATTACCAAGCAAACTTTAACTTTTTCAACACACACAGTGAAAATTCTTGTGCCACTTAATAATTTCAATCTTAAAATTCTTTTACAGGGAAGGCCATGATGATGGTTATATGGTAATAAGGTTAAAGATACCAAGAAAAAGACTTGTATGCATTGTTAAGGTGTATTTAAAGGCTTAAAAATGATGCAAAATGATAAAAAGAAATAAGGTATGAAGGGGCCTAAAGGTGTTAACACCAACAATGCCTAAATCCTTTTCTTGATCAAGTGTGAATTAATATATTGCCTCAGAAGATTATATGCCTTGCTATACAATAAGTGGAAAATTTTTTAACAAACTAGCATGCATATGCATGAATCTAAACCAAATCAATTCCTAGACATAATGATTTAAGCAAATTTCTCAATCAATTCAAGCTTATTCAAATGCCCAAATTTTCTAATAAATTTGATCATGCATAGTTCCATTATAGATATTGTACAATAAAAAAATTTTATAAATTATGAAGTGATCACTCTTAAGTCAATTCCTTTTCACTTTTAGAATAAACAATTAGCCCAAAACAATGCAATTGAAATTAAATAAAAGAACAAATCAAATTCCTAATCACAAGAAAAAAAACAAAAGATATGCCAAAGGTTATTTTGGACACCTGGCAAGCTTTGGTTATGACTAGGTTCCCCCCATACAACTATAAAGTTATGATAGTAATTGGGAATGCGAATCTCATTGTGAATTAGACTGTATAAAGATAATGTCTTCCTTGGTAGGATTGTGACTATGATTTGCTTCGTGAATTTCATTCAGTTCAAGGTCATCCATTCTTATTACAAGGTCGCAGTTGCGATTTTGAGGCTCTTGACCTCAAATTATATGTCTTACATAATGTTTGAGATTTAGACTTCCATCCAACTTTAAATGCAAACCTAACTTAAAAACTATAAAATCAACACTTAAACAAAATGTTAAAACTTATCAATTTACATTGTCAAGATCAAAAGAGACTTTTCACCTAGGTTTGACCAACCTAGTTTAATAATCTCCTCCTTTTTTATTTTGACAACTTAGATTGATTTCGTATAGGGTAATGAATTGTATAAGTATGCAATTGAGATGGTTAACATTTTTAATAAATTAAACTTGTTGAGAAATAAATAAAATTGAAAAGAAATGACTAAGTTTAATAATAAATTTCGATTAGGTTCCTCCATCCAACTTATACTTCCCTTTGATTGTATGTCATGCAATTTCCTTCACTATTTCTCTCCCCCTTTGTCAAGATAAAAAAGAGAATAGAAAAGGGTTTATAAAAGCGAGTAAATTAGCAATCATATAATTGCAAATAATTTAGTATAAGGTAATTAAATAAAAGAGCAATCATACTTTATAAATAAACATATGAAACATAAATTGCAAATAAATTTATAAATGCAGATAAAGAGAAATAAAGTGATATGGGATAACAAACTTAGGCCATAAAACAAACAAAATAAATGAAAGAGAAACATAAAATGATTACAAGCCTAAGAAAGAACACTAAAAGATTAGAGATCTACCATCATGTCCAGAGTCTTCAATGTCTTCATATGTATCTTGTCCTAGTGCTTCATCTCCTTCTTCCACCCTTTGATCTTTTTCTTCTTGTGGAGTATCCTCCTAATCTTCAAAATCAGGGAGGTGGCAAGGTGTAGCACCCACCTTCTCTTAAAGATCCACCAAGTCATTGTATAGGTGGGAAAGGAAAAGAAATATCCTCTTAATCATCTTTATTACTTTATCTAATTTCTTATTGATTAATGAGAGGGAGATGGTAGATGACTTTGGCTTGGGTTTAGGTTTGGGAGATGAAAAATGTTGAGCACCCAACTCTATGATAAGTCTTTTACTTTTTAAGGCTTAAGTAGACTCATGCCTTTTGGCCCCAAGTGATCCCAAAGTATATACAAAAGTGTTTGGGTGAATAGCCTTAGCATTGATGAGGTAGGGTAAATTGAGGAAATTTTGGAAGGGCAAAAATTTCTTAGAGTGAAATTCCTCATTCTCCTTATTAAGAGCCCCACATAGTGATAAATGGTTCTGACATGAGATGGTATGAGGAATTGACTTTTCTGCTTCGTACTCATGTGAATCAATTGATCCATAAGGTATGAGCCAGTTTCGATAGGTTTGTTTTTGGTTAAACAAAACAAAAATGCTAGGTCTTTTTAGGAAACCTTTTCATTCCCATCACCTTTACCATTAATAGAAAAGGTGATAATACATTGAAGAAGCCAATTTGGAAGGATGCGAATATATTTAGCCAGAGATATTTTGGGGTCATGTTTGGTTTCAATGGAAATCTTGGACCAAAATTCAGAGTAGATGATGTCAAGTGTATAGATGATGAAAGGATATCATCTCCACTTGAATATTGAAAAGGTTATAAATTTCTTCAAAGGTGATTAAATAAAGATCCCTAAATGCTCAAAAAAGTAACCCATACTGACCTACCTTAGATTATGCTCTATGACTCAATGTAACCGTGCATATAAACTGCTTAACAATTTTTTTGTATTCGGATTCATCTTGAAAGATGAACTCATTTCAGTCCAAATTGGAAAGGAAAACATGAATTTCATCCTTGATTCCAAGAGATTCAAGGAGAAAGAAAGACAAAATTTTGTTGGGTTGGATGCTTTTGCTAGAGTTGGCTTTATAATGTTTTTTCTCTTCTTTGGTTATGCCTTTCATTAAGTAAAGGGCAAAGGCCCAGAAGGTTGGGATATGTCCTTACCTTTTTCTGCTCTATAAAGCTTTTTAGGTGCCATGATATAAGTTAGGAGAAAATAGTAGTTTTGAGAGAATAAGTTGGAGATAGATGAAGAGACTAGGTAAAAGTGAAGTGGAAGGATGTTGGAATGGCTTAAATATGTAAAAAAATCAGATTAGAAATTGTAATAAATGGAAAATTTTGTATTAAATGAGGGGGTACCATCAATTTGTTGTCAAATCAATTAATGCTTGATAGTTACTCTAATTTGTGATTGCGAACCTCAAGTCCCGATTGCTAATTACAAAATTTATGAGTAACGATTAAGAATTTCTAAGAAATCGAATGAAGTAATGGTTAAAACTTTTGAATTTTGAAAAAATTCGTGATGGCGATCTTAAATCACAAGGAAGTGATAAAAAATAGATAAGTGCTTATAAATTACGACCGTGAATTACAAAGCAAAAGAAAAAAAGGAAGAAAAAAGAAAAATGGCATTTCTATATGTGATCCACTTAATGTAATGATGATTAATTCTTGCAAATTGGCATAGAGAATGACATTTGCATAAAGAATTAAATCCTCCAATGTAATCAAAATACATTTATATCAAACACATCATTAAATCATTTAAATCAACAATCTCAATAAAGAATATGCAATGGGATCTAATTTTCACCCTGGTGAGCTTCCATCAAGCATTCCTAACTCCATCTTAATAAATTTCATCCTTTCTTCATTAAGGGGTTTAGTGAAAATATTCGCAAATTGATTATTGAATAAATTTCAACACCACATCACCATTTTAGACATGATCTATAAGAAAGTGATGCCTAATATCTATATGTTTACCTCTAGTGTGTTGGATGGGATTTTTTGAAAGATTTATCACACTTGTTTTTATCACATTTGATGGGAATGTGATCAACAACTTTGCCAAAATCCTTTAGTTATTGTTTCACCTAAAGAACTTAGGTGCAACAACAACCCGTAGCTACATATTTTGCTTTAGCAATGCATAATGCAATTGAAACTTGTTTCTTAGTAAACCAAGAAACTAAACATTCTCCTATAAATTGGCAAGTTTTAAAGTGCTTTTTCTATGTAATAAGCTACCGGTATAATCTGCATCCGAATATCCTAAAATACTAAAAGATGAATTCCTATGATACCATAAACTTAAGTGTAATGTACCACATAAATATTTAAGAATCCTTTTAACAACATTAAGATGTGATTCTTAGGGCATGATTAAAACCTAACACACATGCATACACTAAACATTATGTCGAGTCTAGAGGCAGTGAGATAGAGTAGAGAACCAATCATACCTCTATATCTCTTTTCATCAACGAACTTACCTGATTCATCTTTATCTAGTTTGATGGTAGCACTCATTAGTGTCTTGCTACTTTGCATCCATCCATGCCAAATTTCTTGAGTATATCCTTTGTGTACTTGGCTTGGTTGATGAATATGCCCTCTTTGGTTTACTTAATTTGTAGGCCAAGAAAAAACTTGAGTTCTCTCATCATGCTCATTTCAAATTCCTTAGTCATACACTTAGGAAAATCCTTACAAAGAGATTTATTAGTAACACCAAATATAATATTATCAACATATATTTGTACAATTAGTGTGTCTTGATTATGCTTTTTTACAAATAAAGTAGTATCAACCTTCCCTTTCTCAAAATAGTTTTGTAAAAAAAATGAGCTAAGCCTTTCATACCAAGCTCTTGGAGCTTTTTCAAACCATATGAAGCTTTAGTTAACTTATAAACATGATTTGGAAAAATGTGAGTTTCAAAACCTGGAGGTTGTTCAACATAAACTTCCTCCTCAATTAGACCATTTAAAAATGCACTTTTAACATCCATTTGAACAAGTTTAAAGTTCATGTGACATGCATAAGCTAAGAGAATCCTAATGGTCTCTAATTTTGCTACTTGGGCATATGTTTCATCATAATCAATGCCTTTCTCTTAATTGTACCCCTTTGCAACCAATATAGCCTTATATTCTAGTAATGAAACCTTGGTCATCTAACTTATTCCTAAACACCCACTTGCATCTTACATTGGGGTGTTCCTTAGGCCTAGGAACAAGTTCCCCCACTTTATTTCTTGTAAATTTGTTGAGTTTCTCTTTCATGGCAATCATCCAACTTTCATCATCAAAAGCCTCATCAATTGATTTTGGCTCAAATTGAGAAACAAATGTAAGATTTTTGTCTAAATCATTAACTTGAGATTTAGTACTTACTCTCATGGATGTATCACCAGTAATTAGATCCCTTATTACTACTAATTTGATCATTTAAGTGATGTTTGGTGAATTTCCAATCATTTGGAAGATCTTAAGATGGAATTTCTGCTTGTTGTGATTGGGATTTGTTTTCTTATTTTGATGACTTGTTTTCACCAGGGTTTATAGCCATTTATCTTTAAGTTATCTGTAACTCCATGTTCTCAAATTCATTTGCTAGACTATCAACAAGAGAACCTTTCCCAATATCAAGTTTACTAGATTCATTAAACACATTGTCCATTTACTCCTCAACAACCATAATACTTTTATTGAATACTGGAAAGGCTTTACTAGAGGTGGAATATTCTAGAAAAATACCTTCATTTATTTTAGAATTAAAATTTTCAAGGTTGTCAATGGTATTTAAGATGTAGCATTTGCATCCAAATACTCTTAAGTATGACAACTTAGGCTTTCTACCATTCCAAAGCTTAAAAGAGGTTTTATTGAGAATTGGTATTTTCAAAACACGATTAGCAATATAACAAGAAGTATTGATGGCTTCAGCCTAAAATTAATTAAGCAAGAAGTACTTATTGAGCATGGTTCTAGCATCTCCACTAGTGCTCTATTTTTCATATCTACAATACCATTTTATTATGGTGTCATAAAAATTGAAAAGTTATGAGAAAGCACATTTTCTTGGCAATAAGTTTCAAAAGATTCATTTGAAATTCTTTTCCATGGTCATTCCTTATAGAAGAAATGAAGTAAAACTTTTGATTTTGAACTATTTTTACAAAACTTTTAAAATGATCAAAAGTTTCATACTTATGAGCTAGAAAGGATACCTTAGTAAACTAAGAGTAATAATCAACTAGGACAAATGCATAATACTTTCCATCTAAACTAACACTCTTAATAGGTCCAACCAAGTCCATATGGATAAGTTAAAAAAGTCTTGATGTACTTACTTTTTTTTTTTCTTTGAATAAAAATAGATGTTCCATCCCTATTTGGCATCGTCCACATATCTTGTCCTTTGAGAATTTTAGCTTGGGAAGATCTTCCACTAGCTCACATATAGATAGGCTTTTTATGAGCTCCATGCTAGCATGACCAAGTCTTTTATGCCAAAGCCAAGCCTTATTACTGAGGGACACAAGACATTTAAAATATTGGTTATCCAAATTATGTAAGCCAATTAAGTAGGTATTGTCCCTCCTTTTCACCCTTAAAGATTAGCTTTTTATCCACCAAAGTGGCAACTCAGTACTCTATAGGGTTAAAGGTGACTTTGTTACCTTTATCACATAATTCACTTATACTAAACAAAATTATGTTGTAAACCATCTGCTAAAAGAACATTATCAATAAATGAACAACCGTTCTTACTAATTGTTCCAATGCCAATTACCATACCATTGACATTGTCACTTTCTTTCTCTTTTATGGCTATGAATGGCTTATTGTTACTTGTCATATGATTTTAGCATCCATTATCCATATGCTAATCATTGTCTTTATCGGTGGCTACCATATAGTCCTACACAACATAAATAAGTCACTTTTGTTTAGGTACCCAAGCATATATGGGTCCTTGGGGGTTAGGCTTTTAGGGTCCTTTAATTTGAGGTGAACATTTCTAATATAATAATATATATTTACATGATCAAACTTCATGCAATAGTGACGTTGGAGTTTAGACTTATGAGTCTTTCTCTTATACATATCTTTGGTATGAATGGGTTCCTTCTCATACTATGATAATATAAGTATGAGCATGTGCATGAGTGATTAAGAGTATAAGAGAATTTTTTATGTGTGTTAGGGTGAGTATGTTTCTTAGTGTATATGAACGCATGATTAGCCTTTTTAGGCTTAGGCTTTGAGCCTCGATGTGCATTTCCCTTGCCCTTGGGCATTGTTGGCTTAGTGCTTTAAGCACTATTCCTCCAAACTACCTAAATACTAGATGTTTGAGGTACTAGAGATATAATGAAAGTAATGAGAGGGGGAGTAGATGATGAGGTGGCTCCATTAAAGCCAATACCATGTCTTACTAGGGGAGGTCTTTGACATACAATTAACATATCTAAAGCTTCCTCCCATTTGTAAAGCTTATAAATGGAATTTCTAAGCTTAATTACCTCTCCCTTTAAGGTATCATTTTCCTTTCTCAAGGAATTTGGAGAAGACGAAGACTTAGGAAGACTTTCCATAGATTTTTTGAGTTCTTCATTTGAATTCCTCAATTCACTTATAAGTTCACTTAATGAATTAAATTAATTTTCCAATTTTGAGCATTTCTTTGTATAAGTTTTCATTTGTGACTTATATTTTTCATATCTTAAGGTAATAGCTTCTAAGAGTTCATCATCTACATCATCTAATGCATCATAATTTTCACAAAAATGGGGTGAAGAAATTACCTCATTAGAAGTGTCATTTTATGCCATATAACATAGATTTATCATTTATTCATCTTTATCCTCCTCACTAGAGCCATCATTCCAAGTAGTTTTGAAGCTTTTCTTCTTTTCTTTGTCCCCTTTCTTCTTCCTTTTCAACTTGGGGATGTGGCCTTGCTTGCCACACTCATAGCATGTAACTTCACTCTTCTTTTCTTTGAGGTTAAAAGATGCCTTCTTGAAGTTTCTTCTATACTTTCTTCTTCTTATCAACTTCTTGGTTCTTATAAAAAGCATAACAAGCTCCTTCTCTTCTTTTTCACTATCATCATCACTTGAGACAACCTCTACTTCTTTATCTTTAGATAAGGATTTTAGAGCTAAAGTCTTCTTCTTTGTTTTGTCATTCCTGTCCCCTTACCCTTTCATCTTTTTCATTTCCTCATCATTTTTCAAGGCTAGCTCATGAGTGAGAAGCTTGCTTATAAGGACATCTATTGACACTTTTCCAATTTCTAGATTTGACTTTTGTATGCTACGTACCATGACACCAAACTTCTCAAGAGGTAAGGATTTAAGTATTTTGGTGTTTACCTTATGATTAGCTAGTACTCTTTTGAATTTCTTCATGTTTTGTCCATAATGATGGATATAAGTCTATTCATCATATTAGTGATTCTTTTGTTGTCTTTTATCATGAATAGCTTCCATTCTATCACATATATCTCCAATCTATTGGATTTTACCAAGGTTGTGCCTTTATGGTAATTCTCCAAAGCTTTCTAAATTCCATATGTTGTGAGGCAATGTTGAACCCTTTATATTTATTTCCTTGAAAGAGAACTAAGAAGGATTGTCATTGCCCTTTTGTTTCTTCCATTTGATCTTCTATGAGCTTTCATCCATTCTTCCCTTGGAATTAACTCTTCACTTCCATTAACCACATTAGTAGGAAGCTTCCATTCTTTTGCCACAATATTCCAGAGGTCCACCATATTGTTGTGAAAATATATCTCGATCATATACTTCCAATGCATATAGTCAGATCCATCAAAGTATGGCCTGATCATATATTTTTAATATGTATGGTAGATTCCTTATTGTGCCATGTGTCTTTGCTTACTCAATTAAGAGTTTTAATGAGAACTTAGCTTTGATACCACTTGTTGCCCTTTAGCACCAAGAAGGGGGATTGAATTGGTGGAAATTTAAAAATTTTGAAGGACGATAATGAATTTGGGAGATTGAAGGTGAAGGAATGAACACACAATATTTTTATAATGGTTCAGGTGTTAATGAACCATTGATCCACTCCCCAGTTCTTTATAATTAAGTGTTCTACTAACTCTAAATGATATTTTCAAGCTCACACCAAACTTGTACATTTTGTGTTTTATGGCTCACATACAACCTTACAACTTGTGTTTTAAGGCTCATATAAGAAAACCTCCTAAGTGTTTTTCCAAAGGCTCACACTCAACCTATACAATAGTTTTACAACTCAAATCCAATTACAAAGATGTTTAATGCTTACACCTAACAATATCAACTCACAAACAAAGAATTTAAGGTTGAGAAATAAAATTGCAAGAGTTTGGTAATTGTTGGACCAGGATGATTAATTCTAGGTTTATAACCTCTTTTGATGTTGACAAAGTAGATTGATAATCACTAATATTTCAATTAAGTGTTGTTTTTGCATAAATGAATCAATCTCTTAAGAAGAAATGAAAGGAGTTGAGAAACTCCAAAGTGATATGCAAATCGCGACCGCAATCTAGGATTAGCGACCGTGACTCATATTATGACGTGTCAAAATTCAAGCAGGTGAAATCGCAGAGCCATTCTCGGTTGCGACCCTTGGAAAGGAAGAAGCCAAAATGACATAGACAAATTCGCGGTGCAAGTCACGCCTTCGTCGTGACCGCAAATTTCAAAGTAACTTAAGAGGGAAGCAGTCCACAACCACAGCTTGACAAGTGTTCCAAAAGACTGTTGGAAGTCAAAAATCGTGGAGACATTTTGTTGGTAGCAACCGCGATCCGTGTGGAAGAAAGTTAACCACTTTGGCAGAAGGATTCGCGTCGTCTGTCGCTGCCTGTGCAAGAAAACTCACGTCCACAACTTCTGAAAGTAGGTAAAAGACAACGATT
>CATIWR010075635.1:0-48624 GCA_949677035.1 Omphalea diandra | reverse complement strand
TACTCTAATAGGACAAAAGATTGGTGGCTTGTTCCTATTGGTTGAAAGTTAAACAGTTTTGCTTTTAGTCCATTTTCTTCATTCCTTCATCACCTTCGTCTGTCCTCTAATTTCTAAATGCTCTTTATACTTTTAGATGAGCTCTCAAACACCATTATTTATGATGCAATAATAAGCACACAACATGAAATAATTTGTCTTATAACTATGCAAACACTGCATATATGTTCAAGCATCCCAAATGCAACGGTGCAATTGTCATTGTCATGTTTTTATAATTCACATGTCTAAATGATTATTTATCCTGTGCATATGTTCATATGAGATTTCATATCATTTGTGAAATGCATATATTCATATGATAATGCCAATGAATAGGGATAGGGATGTTACAAGATAACTGCTATTTCCTTTTGGCCAATACCTACTACCATAAGTGAGGTACATGGGTTGGCTAATTTTTATAGAAGGTTTGTTAAGAATTTTAGCATAATCACAATACCCCTAACCGAAATTGTAAAGAAAAGTGTTGGTTTTCAATGGAGGAGGCATAATAAAAGGATTTTGAAAAGTTATAGTTCAAATTAACTAATGCACCTTTGTTAGCTTTGTCTAATTATGCTAACACCTTTGAAAATGAATACGATGCTTCAAGTTTGGGAAATGGAGCTATTTATATGCAAGAAGGGAGGCGAATTTCATATTTTAGTGAAAAAGTACACCTACTCTTAAATACCCAACATATAATAAAAAGATGTATGCATTAGTTAGAGCTTTGCAAACATGACAACATTACATATGGCCCAAGGAATTTGTCATCCATACTGATCATAAGTCTTTGAAGTACCTTAAAGGGTAACAAAAACTAAATAAAAGGCATGCTAAATGGAGTGAGTTCATAAAGTATTTTCCATATTGCATGAACACTTCTATTGGCCCAATATGAGAAATGATGTACAAAAAGTATGTTATAGATAGATTGCATATAAACAAGCTAACTCTAATCAAAACCATATGGTTTATATACAACTTTACCCATTCCTAGTATGCCTTGGGTTGATATTTCTATTAACTTTGTTTTAGGTTTGCCTTGGTCCAAATGTGGTAATGATTTTATTTTTGTGGTTGTTGATAGATTTTCTAAAATGACACATTTTATTGCTTGTTATAAAACTAATGATGCCATTAACATTGCAAATTTATTTTTTAAAGAAATTGTAAGATTGGATGGTATGCCTAGAATTATTATTAGTGATAGGGGTACAAAATTTTTAAGTTTCTTTTGGAAAACATTATGGCGTAGATTGGGTACTAAGTTATTGTTTTATACTTCATGTCACCCCCAAACTGATTGTCAAACTGAAGTTGTTAATAGAACTCTAGGGTAACGTTTGAGAGTTTTAATAAAAAAAGAACTTGAAGTCTTGGGAGGAGTGTATGTCGCATATAGAGTTTGTATATAATATGAGTGTGCATTAATCCACCCATTATTGCCCTTTTGATATTGTTTATAGATTTGTACCATTAAGTCTATTAGATCTTTCCTTTATACCTTCAAATATGTGATTATACTTAGAAGGAAAAAGAAATATGATTTTGTTAAACAATTGCATGAAAAAGTACGTTCAAACATAGAAAAAAGGAATGAAAAATTAGCTAGGAATGCTAATAGGGGTAGGGTTAAAGTTGTATTTAAACTAGGTGATTGAGTTTTAGTACACTTTTGGAAGGAAAGATTTCCTAATCTTAGGAAAAATAAGCTTGACCCTAGAGGAGATGGAGCTTTTCTAATTTTATAGAGGGTTAATGATAATGCTTACAAGTTAGACTTGCCTAGTGATTACAATATAAGTGCTACTTTTAATGTTACTGATTTATCTCCTTTTGACTTGGATGAAGGTTTAGATTTGAGAACGAATCCTCTTAAGGAAAAAAGGAATGATGTAAACAGCTTAGGCAAGGATGCAATGGATCCAATCCAACTTAAAGGCCCAGTCACAAGAGGAAGGCTAAAAAAGTTTAAAGATGCGTTTAAAGGTTTCATGTAAGGGGGAAATTACAAAAAGATTGGCTTAAAAAGATAGTGGATTATGTGAATACCACATGCAAAAGGATGGGAACATGAAGTCTTCAAAAGGAGTGTTTAGTTTGATTTAATGGAGTCTCAATCCATAGAAGGAAGAAATTAAGACAAAAAGTTAAATCATGACAATGTACATGGTTATGCATCTTTGCAATCCTTTGGCAGAATATGGTGAAACAATCGTGCACTTAGCTGTGTAGCTTCGAGTGATTTTTGTTCTCTAATTTTTTTTAATTCGAAATTCTTTATTAACCAATCTTAAGGCTTTAATATCTTCCTTATTTCATTAGGAAAAGATTAATTAGTGAGTTTTTTTTAAAAGAAAACTAGTATTTAGGAAGGAATATAAGCCCTATTATGTTTAGGAATATAAAAGATTTCTATCTTCTATTAGGATTTGTATTAGTTTAAGCCTTATAAGCCTATAAAAGGCCCTAAAAATGAATTTGTGTACAACTTGTTATTGGTTTATATGTTTTTAGTGAGATTTTATTCTCTTCTTGAGTTTTTGACATGATTTAGTGAGATTGTTGAGTGTGCACAATTTCAGAAAACTTGTTTGATCTAGGTTCTAAATTACTTAGTTAATTTAGGGTTGAGATGACACTACTTTAAATCTTATTTATAGGTTGCTAGAAATAAGTTTTCTAAAGATCTAGTTTAGATTTAAAGATTTATCTTGTTCTTGATCCTTGAATTAAAAGCTTGGAACTCGCAGTTGCATACGAGTAACGCTAATCCCACTTTGCTTGTATCAAAAAGATAGGAGATAAAATAGGTAAAATGATTAAGGTAGATCATGCAACTACCATGGTCTTTCACTAGAAGTTTGTTAGGTAAAATGATTAAGGTAGATCATGCAACTACCATGGTCTTTCACGAGAAGTTTGTTAGACTTTTTGTTGAAATTGATATGACCAAACCTTTATTATCAAAATTTAAAATTAGGTGTCGAACATGTAAAATTGAATATGAAGGTATTCATTTAGTATGTTTTGGACACTAAAGATAATGGCCATAAGAATGAGTAATGCATAGGTAATGGTAAATACAAAGATAAAGGGAAAGCTAATATGACAGTGGCTCTTACTAGAGATGAGGTGGTTATTGCAGAGGAGGTTTTACTTTGACAGAAAGAGATTAAGGTAAGCCCTAAAATCTAGGAATCATATGGTCCCTGAATGTTAGGTTCATATTAAAATCAGAGGAATAATAGGAAGAATGATGTTATAGGTGAACTATTAGAGACCATTAAGGAAATTAAATAAAATAAGTTTGGTTTGCATTCCTTGATAAAGGGAAACTCAATATTTTATGTTTTTGAAGATAATAGTCTTGAAGAGGAAAATATGCAGTAGGATCATAAAAAGGGCTTTGGTTTTGATGAGCCAAATTCTTTTTCTTTAAATAATGGGCATGTGAATTTGCATAAAGGAAAAGGAAGGAGACCTAATATTGTGGTCCATACAACTACACAAAAAGTTAGGCTTTTCCAAATGATGCAAAATCAGCCCTAGAATAGGAGTCCAAGTGGGCCTATTACCCATAAAGCAATATCAAATGGGTATAAGACTGCTAACATGATGACGATTTCCCATACCCATCCTATTCCAAATTGTGTAGCAACAAAGGAAGAGCATATCGTTATCAAAGTGTTAGCCCTTGTGCACTAACAAAAGAGGTTGAATGGGTAGAAATTTAAAGTTTGGAGGCAGACATAAATAATTAAAAGTATGAGGAAAGGTAAAAAGAGAATCAACATAAGGATTTATAGTGGTTCAGGTGTTAACAAACCTACATCCACTCCTTAATTCACCAACTGGGTATTTCACTAACTCATTATAGTGTTTTTAATAGCTCACACTAAACTTAATGTTTAAGCTCACACCAAACCCTAATTACACTTATGTTTAAGACTCATACATAACCTTATAAGAGTTTGTCATACTTAAGGTTTAATCTAAAACCCAAACCTAAAGTTTTTAAGGCTTACACCAAACCTTCAATAACTTAAGTACAAAGAATTAAATAGTTAAAGCTTTAAGAATTAAAATTACAAGAGATTGATCATAGTAAATGAATATTCTCTTTCATTAAAAGCCATTTAGTGAGGTATTTATAGAGTCCAACCGTGCATAGTCATTACAAATAAAATTATGAGCAAATCTCTAGGTTATGGTGCAAATCCTACATTAAATGTGGTCAGAGTAAAGTTATAGTTGAGACTCCATAATGCGATTGTGATTCACCATTCGCTATGAATTTTGACATTTCATGGTCATGATCTTCAAAGGTGTTTAACAGCTAGTGACACCTGACATTTGTTTATTGGTTATTAAAAAAACTAGGCATTGGAACCCTCTATTGATTATGAATGTCTTGGTCACGGTTGCTATTTAGATGGCACTGGAATAGGGAAACGCTACTCTCGCTACAAATCAAACTAACCATTTTGTGTTCAAGGTTGAAGGCAAGTCATGGTTAATACCAAAATCGCAGGCATGATTTTTAAACTTCCAAATGTCTATGTGACTCAGCTCAATTAGTTTCTTAGGTGATCATTGGAGCACTTTTCAAACTTTTTTAAAAGTTACAACCGCTACCTCACTATGACTCTCACCATTAAATGGACTAGAGTTTTTGGTTCCAAGTTTACATGAGATTGTGATAATGATTTTGACGATAATTTTGAGACTTGGAGAATTTCTCTTCCATTTGATTTCAAAATCAATTTCTATCTTAATATCTGCAAGAGCAACACATAAAACAATCATTAGACTCTTTCAATCTAGATTGTTAAGATCAAATGAGAGTTTTGACTTAGGTTTGACAACCTAGTCTAACAATCTTGCCTTTTTTTATTTTGATAATCTAAATTGAATATGTAAAAGGTATAAACTCTAAAATGCATACTCTTATATATTTTAATTGTTTGGAAGTCATGGTGAAGTTAGATTGTATAGTTCCTTAGTCATTCAATGTAATCAATAAACACTTAAGTATGAATTTTAGAGATTTAAAGTTACTCCCCCTCAATTCATGCTCCACTTTAGTTATGAAAACTAGTCCAACCAATTGTTCAATTTGCATATATAATCTAATTTTATCTCTCCCGCATTTCAACATCAAAAAGAGAGGGAAATGAGGAATTATGAAAAGATTCACAATAGTCTATCAATCACAATCATAAGTCATAATTATCTAAAAATCACAAAGACAATAAGATAGAAACAAACAATGGATAACAAGAACAAAGCAAACATTTCATTAATGATAGATAAACATAAGTACAAATAATGGATAAGATTTCAAACCTATTAGGCTTAGGGATTGAAAATATAAAAACATAAAAGAAAATGAAGGAAATAAGAAAGTGAAGATGAAAAATAGAAATCATAACAAAAGTGTTGGAATAGGTTAGTTAAACCTAGGTAAAAGGTCTCTTTTGATCTTGACAATGTAAATTGATAAGTTCTAACATCATTTTTAAGTGCTAATTTTGCAGTTTTTAAGAAATGTTTGCATTAGAAGTTAGATATAAGTCTAAATCTCTAGCATTGTTAGAGACATTCTAATTCGCGGTCAAGGACCTCTAAGTCGCGATCATGACATTGCAAAAGAAATTGATGAACTTGAACCAAATGGATATGTGAAGCGAATCACAGCCGTGACCTTGCTAAGAAAGACATGAAATTCAAATCGTCTAATTCACGATGACAATCACATTAGTAGTCATGATCGTGACTTTTATAGTTGGTTGAAGGGAACTAAGTCCACAACTAGAGCTTGCCAAATGTCTAAGATAATTGTTAACATATCAAAATTCACGAGAGTGAAATAGCTTTCAGGATCATGACTTGTCAAAGTAATTTCTCCTTCCCAAATAGAAGGATTTGTGGTCCCAGTTGTGTCTAAGAGGAACTTATATCGTGACTGCAACTTTTGGTTGGTTAAATGAACGCAATGACTATTTTTCTTGGAAGACCAATAACAACATGCCACGTGGACAAGTCGTTAGACAATAATGGGGTTATCCACAACAATTTCAATCTTTTTAGTATAAATTGGTAATTCACAATCGCAACATATCAATCAGCACTGCAAAATCAGTTTGATAGACATTTAATGCAATGCAAACTTTTCCTAGCTTGTCTTAAAGATTTAGATATAATAGTTTCTTTGTAACATCTCTTCAGTGGTTATTGCCTATAAATACTACACCAAATAGACATGAATGCAAGAGAATAACATTAAATATAACCAAACTCTTACTATTTTATTTCTCAACCTTAAATTTTTTATATGTGAGTTGATATTGTTGAGTGTAAGCATTAAACACCATTATTATTGGGTTTAAGAGTTAGCCAAACCATAAAACCCTTGTATAGGTAAAGCGTGAGTCTTTGAAAAAACACTTGAGAGATTTTTGTGTTAGCTTTAAAACATAAGTTGTAAGGTTATATGTGAGTCATACAACACAAAGTGTACAAATTTAGTGCGAGCTTGGAAACACCATTTAGTGATAATAGAACACACAATTGTCAAAAATTGGGGAGTGAACTTTGTGTTCTTCAACACCCAAACCACTATAAAACTTTGTGTGTTCATTTTTCTTCTACCCTTCTAATCACCAAAGTCATTCTCTTCCTTTCAAATTTTTTAAATTCCTTCCAATTCAACCCTCTTTCTTTGTTTTCAAGGGTTAACAAGTGGCATCAAAGCCAAATTCTCATTAAATTCTTAATTAAGTGAGCAAAGACATATGGCATAAGAAGGAATTCACACCCATCAAAAGTCATACTTTGATGAATCTGACTATATGCATTAGAAGTATAAGATGAAGATATAATTGGACAACAATGTGGTGGACCTTTGGGATATTGTGGCAAAAGAATGGAAGCCTTCTACTAAGGTGGTTGATGGAAGTGAAGTGTTAATCCTAAGGGAAGAATGGGTGGATGCTCATAGAAGATCAAATGGAAGAAACAAAAAGGGTAATGGAAATCCTTCTTAGTTCATTGTCATGGGAAGAAATAGGAAGAGTTCAACATTGTCTCACAACCATGAAATTTGGAAAGCTTAGGAGAATTACCATAAAGGCACAACCTTAGTGAAATCTAGTATATTGGAGATGTATGTGACAGAATGAGAGCTATTCATGATGAAAGAGAATGAAAGCGTTACCAATATAATGAATAAACTTCTATCCATTGTCATAAACATGAAGAAATTCAGAAGAATACTCACCAATCTTAAGGTAAACACCAAAAATACTTAAATCTTTACCTTTTAAGAAGTTTATGCCAGGTTATGTAGTATATAAGAGTCAAATATAGAAATTGGAAAAGTGCCAATAGATGTTCTTATAGGTAAGCTTTTCACTTATGAACTAGCCTCGAAAAAAAAAAAAAAGAGATGAAGAAGATGAAAGGGCAAGGGGTTAAGAATGACAAAATAGAGAAAAAGACTTTAGCTCTTAAATTTTTATCCAACGACAAAGAAGTAGAGGCTATCTCAAGTGATGATGATAGTGAAAAAAAAGATGAGGAGCTAGTCGTGCTTTCTAGAAAGACCAAAGAGTTAATAAGAAGAAGAAAAGATAGAAGGAACTTCAAGAAAGCTTCTCCCAAACTTAAAGAAAAGAAGAATGAAGTAACATGCTATGAGTGTGGCAAGCAAGACCACATCAAGTATGATTGCCCTAAGCTGAAAAAAAAGAAGAAAAGAGACAAAAAAAAGAAGAAAAGTTTCAAAGTTACTTGAGATGGCAGTTCTAATGAGGATGATGAAGATGAGGAAGTCACAAATCTATGTTTCATACATAAGATGAGTCTTATAGTGAGGTAATTCTTCACTCCATTCTGGTGAAAATTATGATGCATTAGATGATGTAGATGATGACCTCTTAGAAGCTCTTATTTGATATGTGACAAATACAAGTCACAAATGAAAATTTACGAAAAGAAATGCTCAAAACTAGAAAATGAGTTTAACTTATTAAATGAGCTTGTAAGTGAGTTGATGACTTCAAATAAAGTAGGTAAAAAATTTGTTAAAAGTCTTACTAAATCTTCTTCTTCTTAAACTCCTTGAGAAAGGAAAATGATACCTTAAAAGGAGAGGAAATTGAGCTTAGAAATTCTATTTCTAAGTTTCACAAAGGGAAGGAAGCTTTAGATTCATTAATTATATCTCGAATACCTCCCTTTATAAGACATGTTCTTGGCTTCAATAGAGCCTCCTTATGATCTACTCCCCCTCCCTTTATAAGACATGGTCTTGGCTTCAATAGAGCCTCCTTATCATCTACTCCCCCTCTCAGTACCTCAAACATCTAGTATTGAGGTAGTTGGGAGAAAGAGTGCTCATAACACTAAGGCACCAATGTCCAAGGGCAAGGGAAAGGCACATCAAGGCTCAATGCCTAAGTCTAAAAAGGCTAATCATGCATTCATCTACATTAAGAAACATGCTCACCCTAATACACACAAAAAATTCTCTTATATTCCTAATCATTCATGTATATGCTCATACTTACATCATCATAGTATGAGAAGGCCTCCTAATTATACTAAAGTTTTGTATAGGAGAAAGACTTAGAAGTGTAAACTTCATTGTCATTATTATAAAAAGTTTAGTCATATCAACATATTTTGTTATATTAGAAAGGTTCACCTCAAATTAGAAGACCCTTCAAGGCCTAACCCCTGAGGACCCAAATATGCTTGGCTACCTAAATAAAAGGAATTGGTTTGTGTTGTGTTAGATTGTATGGCAACCACCAATAAAGATAATGATTGACATGTGGATAGTGTGTGCTCAAAGCATTTGACGGGCAACTAAAAGCTATTTATGGCCATAAAAGAGAAGAAAGGTGGCAATGCCACTTTTGGGAACAATGCCAAGGGTAAGGTAATTGGCATTGGAACAATTGGTAAGAATGATTGTTCACTTATTGATAATGTCCTTCAAGTAGATGGTTTACAACACAATTTGCTTAATGTAAGTCAATTATGTGATAAAGGTAACAAAGTCACCTTTGACCTTAGAGAGTGTCAAGTTACTACTTTGGTCGATAAAAAGGTAATCTTCAAGGGTGAAAGGAGGGCCAATACCTACTTAATTGACCTAGAAAATTTGGCTAACCAATCTTTCAAGTGTTTTGTGTCCCTTAACAATGAGGCTTGGCTTTAGCATAGAAGACTTGGTCATGCTAATATGGAGCTCTTATAAAGCCTATATAAAGGAAAGCTAGTGGAAGGAGTTCACAAGCTAAAATTCTCAAAAGATGAGACATGTGGACCATGCCAAATAGGAAAGCAACATCAATCTTCATTCAAAGCAAAAAATATTGTAAGTACATCTAGACCTCTTCAACTTAGCCATATGGACTTGGTTGGACCTACTAGGAGTGCTAGCTTCAGTGGAAAACATTATGCATGTGTCCTAATTGATGATTACTTTAGGTTTACTTAGGTGTCCTTTCTAGCTCATAAGAATGACACTTTTGATGCTTTTAAAAGTTTTGCAAAAAGAGTTCAAAATAAAAAAGTTTACTTCATTTCTTCTATAAAGAGTGACCATGGAAAAGAATTTCAAAATGAATCTTTTGAAACTTATTGCTTAGAGAATGAAATTTCTCTTAACTTCTCAACTCTTAGGACACCACAACAAAATGGTGTTGTAGAGAGGAAAAATAGAACATTAGTAGAGATGGCTAAAACCATGCTCAATGAGTATTCTTTGCCTAATTACTTTTAGGCCAAAGCCATCAATACTTCTTGTTATATTGCTAATCATGTTTTGAAAAGATTCATTCTTAACAAAATCTCTTATGAGCTTTGAAATGATAGAAAACCTAAGCTGTCATACCTAAGAGTTTTTGGGTGCAAATGCTACATCTTAAATACTAAGGATAACCTTGAAAATTTTGATACTGAGACAAATGAAGGTATTTTTCTGGGTTATTCCACCTTTAGTAAAGCCTATAGGGTTTTCAACAAAAATACTATGGTTATTGAGCAATCAATGAATATTGTGTTTGATGAATCTAGTAAACTTAATCTTAGGAAATGTTCTCTTGTTGATAATCTTGTAGGTGACTTTGAGAAATTAGAGTTAGCATCAACTTCAAAAGAAATGGTTATAGACCTTGATGAAAAAAAGTCATCAAAAGAAGAAAAGAAATCCTAACCACATCAAACAAAAATTCCAACTCAAGATCTTTCTAAGGATTGGAGATTCTCCAAAGGATCTTCTTATTGGTGTTACATCTAAGGGAGTAAGTACTAGATCTCAACTTCATGCATTAGACAATAATCTTCACGCATTAGATAATAATCTTGCATTTGTTTCTCAATTTGAACCAAAATTAATTGATGAGGCTCTTGATGATAAAAGTTGGGTTATTTGCATGGAAGAGGAAGTCAACCAATTTGAGAAAAACAAAGTATGAGAACTTGTTCCAAGGTCTAAGGAACACCCTATTGTAGGATAAAAATGGGTGTTTAGGAATAAGTTACATGAGCAAGGTTTCATTACTAACAATAAAGCTAGATTGTTGTAAAGGGGTACAACCAAAAGGAAGACATTAATTATGATAAAACCTATGCCACCATCATAAGATTAGAGGCTATTCAGATTCTCTTAGCTTATGCATGTCACATGAAATTTAAACTTTTTCAAATGAATGTGAAAAGTGAATTTTTAAATGGTCTCATTGAGGAGGAATTTTATGTTAAACAACCTCATAGTTTTGAATCTCATATTTTTCCAAATCATGTTTATAAATTAACTAAAGCCTTATACAGTTTGAAACAAGCTCCAAGAGCTTAGTACGAAAGGCTTAGCTCAACTTTTTTTTTTTTTACAAAATGATTTTGAAAAATGGAAGGTTGATACTACTTTATTTGTCAAAAAGTATAATCAAGACACACTCATTGTACAAATATATGTTGATGATATTATATTTGGTGCTAGTAATGAACCTTTTTGTAATGATTTTGCCAAGTGTATGATTAAGAAATTTAAGATGAGCATGTTGGGAGAGCTCAAGTTCTTTCTTACCCTAGAAATTAAGCAAACCAAAGAGGGCATCTTCATCAACCAAGCCAAGTACATAAAAGATCTATTTAAGAAATTTGACATGGATGGATGCAAAGTAGCAAAGACACTAATGAGTGCTACCATTAAACTAGACAAAGATGAATCAGGTAAGCTAGTTGATGAAAAGAGGTATGATTGGTTCTCTTCTTTATTTCACTACCTTTGGACGCAACATTATGTTTAATGTATACGTGTGTGCTAGGTTTCAATCAAGCCCTAAGGAATCTTATTTAAATGCTGTTAAAAGGATTCTTAAATACTTACATGGTACATTACACTTAGGTCTATGGTATCTTAGGAATTCATCTTTTAGTCTTTTAGGTTATTTAGATACGAATTTTGCTGATAGCTTGTTAGATAGAAAGAGTACTTTTGGAACTTACTAATTTATAAGAGAATGCTTAGTTTCTTGGTTTAGTAAGAACAAGTTTCATTTGCCTTATCCACTGCAGAAGCAAAATATGTAATGGAAGGTTGTCGTTGCACCCAAGTTTTTTAGATGAAACAACAACTCAAGGATTATGGCAAAGTTGTTGATCACATTCCCATCAAATATGACTACATAAGTGTAATAAATCTTTTAAAGAATCCCATCCAACACTTTAGGAGCAAACATATTGACATTAAGCATCATTTTCTCAAAGATCATGTCTAAAATGGTGATGTGGTACTAAAGTTTATTGACACCAATTATCAACTTGCAAATATTTTTACTAAACCCCTTAATGAAGAAAGTATGAACTTCGTTAACAAGGAGTTAGGAATACTTGATGGAAGCTCCATTGGGTGAAAATTAGATCTCATAGAATGTTCTTTATTGAGCTTGTTGTTTTGAATGATTGAATGAAATGTTTGATAAATGTGTATTTAATTATTTTGGATGTTTTAATTCTTTATGCAAATGTGCTTCTCTATGCCAATTTGCATGACTTAATCATCATTACATTAAGTAGATCACATCTAGAAAGACCATTTTTCTTTCTTTCTTTCTTTATCACATCTAGAAAGGCCATTTTTTTCTTTTTTTCTTTTCTTTTTGCTTCATAATTTGCGATCGCAATTTACAGGCAACCATCAACTTTCTGTCATACTTCTACTTCAATGTCGTGATTTTAGATAACCATCCCGAATATTTTTAAAATTCAAGAGTTGTGACCATTGATTCCTTTGTTTTTTGAGGAATTCTTATATGTTACTTAGAATTTTTGTAATTAGCAATTGTGAAATGTGGTTCGCGGTCGTGAATTAAAGTAATTGTCAAACATTGATTGACTTGACTAGCAATTGATGCCACCCACTTTTTAATGCAAATTTTACCATCTATTACCATTTTTCATCAAATTTTTGCCTATTTAAATCATTCTAACACCCCTCTATTTCACTTTTACCTATTGTCTTCATCTATCTCTAATTTCTTCTTTTAAACCTACTATTTTCTCTAAACTTCCCTCAATGGCACCCAAAAAGCTTTCTAGAACGGAAAAAGGAAAAGGCACAACCTAACTTTCTAGCCTTCCTGCCCTTCACTTGATGAAAGGAATAACAAAAGAGGAGAAAGGTCGATACAAAGCCAACTCTAATAAAATGATCTAACATAACAAAATTCCCTCCTTTTTTCTCCTTGAGTCTCTTAGAATCAAGGATGAAATTCACGCCTTCCTATCAAACTTAGGCTAGAATGAGTTTATCTTTTGAGATGAACTCGGATACGTAGAAATTGTTAAGGAGTTTATATGCATGGTCACCTTGAGTCGAAGACCATATATAAAGGCAAGTTAGTACCTGTTAGTTTTTTGGACATTTGGGGACACTTATTTTATCACCTTTGAACAAATCTCTAACCTTTTCAATCTTCAAGTGAGAGATGATATCCCTTTTATTATCTCTGCACTTGACATCATCTATTTTGAATTTTGGTCCGAGATTTCCATCGAAACAAAACATGACCCCAAAATATCTCTGGCTAGATATATTCACACCCTTTCAAATTGGCTTCTTCACTGTATTATTACTTTCTCTGTTAATGCTAGAGGTGATAGAAACGAAAAAGTCTCCTAAAAAGACCTAGCATTTTTGTTTTGTTTAAACAAAAACAAACCCATTCAAACCAGCTGATATCTTGTGGATCAATTGATTCACATAACTGTGAAGCCTAAAAGCCAATTCCTTCTACCCTCTCATGTCACAACCATTTATCGCTATGTGGGAGCTCTTAAAGACGAAAATGAAAAATTTCTCAATAAGAAATATCTGTCACATCAGAATTTCCTTGATTTACCCTACTTTATTAATGCCAAGGCTATACACCTTGACATTTATATTTATACCTTGGGATCAATTGAGGCTAAAAAGCATGAAACTACTCAAGCCTTAAAGAGGAAAAGGCTTGTGATAAAGGAGGGTGCTCAACCAATCCTATCTCCCAAACCTAAATCAAAGTCTAAGTCCTCTGCCATCTCTTTTTTCTTAATCAATAAGAAATTTGACAAAGTAATGAGAATGATTAAAAGGAGAATTCTTTTACTTTTCCACCTTCACAGTGACTTGGTCGATCTTCAAGAGAAGGTGGGTGCTATACCTTGCCACCTCCCTAATTTTGAGTATTGGGAGGATACTCCAGAAGAGGAAGAAGATCAAGAGGTGGATGAAGGGAATGAAGGATATGGTGAAGGTGGAGATGAGGAAATTGAAGACTTTAGAGATAAAGATAGCTCTATAATATTTTAGTTTTCTTTCTTAGGATTGTAATCTTTTAATGTTTTTTGTTTTATTTATCTTATGGCCTAAGTTTGTGGTCCCAAATCTTTATGTTTTACATTTATTTATATTAATAAATTACTTTGAAATTTATGTTTCATATGTTTGTTCTTGAAGTATGATTGCTCTTCAACTTAATCACTTTATGCAAATCCTTATTCAAATCATGCCATATATGCTTAGACAAATCCCTTTATATTCTTTTTTTGCTCTTGACAAAGGGGGAGAGATCTTGTAAAAAGAAATTGCATGACATTATCAAGGTGAAGTATAAGTTCAAGGGAGCAATCAAAATTTAGTTATCTACAAGTAGTTTTTTACATTTCATGTTTAAATTGGTTTATCACCAAGTTTAATTTGTTAAAAAGGATTAACATCTCAACTTCACACTTATGCAATTCATTACCCTTTGCAAAATCAATCTAAGTTGTCAAAATAAAAATAAAAAAAGGAAGATTGTTGGACTAAGTAGGTCAAACCTAGGTCAAAGGTCTCTTTTGATCTTGACAATGTAAATTGAAAAGTTCTAACATCATTTTTAAGTGTTGATTAGGCAATTTTTAAGATAAATTTACATTGAAAGTTGGATAGGAGTCTAAATCCCAAGCATTGTGAAAGACATTCTAATTCGTGGCCAAGAACCTCTAAGTCATGATTGCGACATTGCGAAAGAAATGGATGAGCTTGAACTAAATGGGTTCATTGAGCAAATCGCAGTTGTGACCTTACTAAGAAAGACATGAAATTCAAATAGTCTATTTCACAGTGACAATTGCATTAGAAGTTAAGATCACGACTTTTATAGTTGATTGCAGCAAACTAAGTCTACAACTAGAGCTTGCCAAGTGTTCAAGATAATCTTTAACATATCAAAAGTTACGAAGGTGAAATTGCTTTCCAGACTGTGACCTGTTAAAGCAATTTCTCCTTACCAAATCAAATAGAAGGATTCGTGGTCCCAATCGCACCTAAGAGGAACCTATATCGTGATTGTAACTTTTGGTTGGTTGAATGAATAAAACAACTATTTTTCTTAGAAGACCAATAATAACATGCCATGTAGACTAGTCATTAGATACAAACAAGGTTCTCCATCGTGATTTCAACTTGCAAAATGGTAATTTGCGATTGTGACATACCAGTCATGACTATAAAAGCAGTTTGACAAACATTTAATGCAAAGTCTTCCTAGCATGCCTTAGAGATTTGATCGTTTCTTTATAACATCTCTTTTATGGTTATTGACTATAAAGACTCCACTAAACAGACATGAATGCAAGAGAATAACACTGAATATAGCCAAACTCTTACAATTTTGTCTCTCAACCTTAAATTTTTTGTATGAAAGTTGATATTATTGGAGGCAAACATTAAATACCATTATTATTGGGTTTGAGAGTTAGCGTAGCTATAAAACTCTTATATAGTTAAGTGTGTGCCTTTGGGAAAATACTTAAGAGGTTTTTGTATGAGCCTTAAAACACAAGTTGTAAGGTTGTGTGTAAGCCATAAAACACAAAGTTTATAAGTTTGGTTTAAGCATAGAAACACCATTTAGTGATAGTAGAATACCCAATTGTGAAAAATTGGGGAGTAGACATAGGGTTCTTTAACACTGGAACCACTGTAAAACTTTAAGTGTTCATCTTTTCTCCTACTTTTCCAATCATCAAAGTCATTCTTTTCCCTCCAAATTTTTTAAATTCCCACCAATTCAACCCCCATTCTTAGTGCTCAAGCGCCAATAAAAAGAAAATCTAAAATTTGGGGAAATTTCATTATCACCATTTCCATCTTTATTTTCCTTTTTAACATCGTTATCACCATTACCTCATTCTTCTTTATTGCCACCCTCTTCCTTTTCGATGTCTTCTTCCTCAAAATCTTAAAGATAATAAGGAGTAAGCTTCATCTTCTCTTGTAGATCCACAATATCAATGTGGAGGTAGGAAAAAAGCTTAAATCTCCTTTTCATCACTCTCATTATCTTATTAAGCTTTTTGTTAATAGATAAGGGGGAGATAAAAGGAGGATAGGGGAACACTTATTTGTACCTTTTGGGCATTTAGGGGTTCTTCTTAACTTTTTTCAATAATAAGCCTTCTCCATTTTTTAAATTGAGAAGCTTATTATTGCCTAGCTCCTTATTCACTAAGCAAATACTTATATGTGTTTGCCCTTATAGCTTTGGCATTGATCAAGTAGTTAAGGTAGAAAAAATTCTTATTTAAGAGATAGGTTTTGGTGAAAAAAGCTTCATTTTCAAGGGTTAAGGCTCCTACAAACCTGTAGATGGTAGTTATGTGAGAGGGAATAAAGCATTGGCTTCTTTTCAAGAGGATTACATGGGCTAGTTGATCAATGAAATAATGGCTTATTTGAATGGGTTTGCTTTTAATTAGGTAATTGAGAAAGGACAAGTCATTTTAAGACACCTTCTCATTGTCATCACCTTTTACATTGATGGCAAAGGTGATAATTTTATGGAGTAATAAAAAAAGGAGGGTATTTATGTTTTATCTAAAGATTTTTTAGGGTCATGGCGTGATTCAATAGATATTTGGCACCAAAAGGGAGTCATGTCAAGGTCTATGGATTAAAGGTTCCAAAGGATAGGGTCCCCAATTTGGAAATTAAAGAGGGACCAAATTTATGGGTAGGTGATATAATAGGGCTCGCCAAAGCATCTAAAGAGTAAATGATACATACCTAGTCTTGTTTAAGCTCATTCGCTAATTTTCATGGTAGCCATGAACTGTTTAATCACTTATTTATAACTTAGCTCATCTTTAAAAATAAACTCCTCTTATCCTAAGTTAGAAAGGTAGGCCTTGATTTTGCTAGAATTTCAAGGTTTCAAGATGGAACAAGGATGATATCTTGTTAAGAGCAATGATCTTGTTCTTGTTGGCCATATATATTGTCTTATCCTCTTTGGTAATACCTTTAATAAGATGAAGAGGTGGAGCTTGCATTTGAGGAGGAGAGGATATTTGAGGGGCTTTCCCTTTGTCATCTTTTATTCTTTTCCTCAGTACCATGGAAAAGAAGAAAGAAGTAAAGTAGAATAGATGAGAAATGAGAGAGAGATGAAGAGTTTAGGAGAGGTGAGAAGGGAAGAGTTAAAATGAAAGGAATAGGTTTGAAAGGGTTTAAATAGGTAAAAATGAAGATTAAAAAGGATAAAAACAATCATTTTTGCATTAAATGCAAGGGATATACCATTTAAGAGGCAAGAAGTCATTACCCAATGGTTATATGTAAATTACGATTGTTGCACATGGCTCATAATTGCTATTTTTGAAAAATGTGAGTAACGGTCAAATTTTCCTCAAAAATATGCGAACAAAACAACTGAAATTTGAAAAGATTTGAAATTTCATCGGGTGACAGAAAATCATGAAGGAAAAATTTGAATGACTTTGAAAAGCATATTGGCTTGTAAATCTCGACCGCAATTCTTAATCTCGATCATGATTTACAAGTTAATTTTAAAAACATGCTTGAAAATTAAATTTTCACAAATGACCCTTTTACTATGTGATCAATTTAATAGTTTGACATTTAATTCATGTATTTGAATATGGAGAAACTCAATTGCAAGTTAAATTAATTCATTTGAACATAATCTTTATGACAAATCAACATATAGTTATCATAAACACATTAAACAATCAACAATAATATATACATGCAAATGGACATATTCTCATCATATGGGGCTTCCATCAAACATCACTAGTTTTGTTTTAATAAAGTTTATCCTCTCTTCATTAAGAAATTTAGTGAAAATATCCACAAGTTGGTTATTAGTGTCAATGAATTCTAACACTACATTACCATTTTTGATATGGTATTTAAGAAAATGATGTTTAATGTCAATATGTTTGCTCCTTGAGTGTGAAATGGGATTCTTTGAAAGATTTATTGCACTTATGTTGTCACATTTGATGAGATTGTGATTAACATCTTTGCCATAATCTTTGGGTTATTGCTTCATTTAAAGAACTTGGTTTCAATAATCTACCGCTACACATTCCACTTTGAATGTGGATAAGGCAATCAAAACTTCTTGCTAAACTAATAAACTAAACATTCACTCATAAATTGGTAAGATTCAAAAGTGCACTTTCTATCCAACAAACTATCAGCATAATTCACATCCAAATACCTAAGAAGATTGAAAGAAGAATTCTTAAGATGCCAGAAGCCTAGATGCATGGTTTCAAAATCCTTTTAACTACATGCAAATTTTGATTCCTGAGGACATGATTGAAAATGTGCACATAAGCAAACACGATATATTATATCGAGTCTAGAAATGACTAGATAAAGAAGAGAGGAAATTATACCTCTATACTCATTCTTATCCATTAGCTTACGCTATTCATCTTTATCAAGTTTGATTGGTGCACTCATTGGTGTTTTTGCTACCATACATCCATCCATCCCAAACCTTATGAGTAACTCTTTTGCATACTTAGAATGGTTGATGAAGATGCCCTCTTTTACTTTATTTGATTTATAGACCAAGGAAGAACTTAAGTTCACCCATAATGCTCATTTCAAATTCCTTAGTCATACACTTAGCAAATTCTTCAAAAAGAGACTTATTAATAGCACTAAATAGAATGTCATCAACATAAATTTGAATAATAAGTGTGTTCTTGTTGTTCCTTCTCATAAACAAAGTTCTTTTAACCTTGCCTTTTTTAAGATAATTTTTCAAAAGAAAAGAACTAAGTCTTTCATACTAAGCTCTAAGAGCTTGTTTCAAACCATATAAGACCTTAGTTAATTTGAAAACATGGTTTGGTAAATCAAGACATTCAAAACCCGATGGTCATTCAACATGAGCTTCCTTTTTAATAAAACCATTTAGAAAACCACTTTTAACATCCATTTGAAAATGTTTAAAATTCATGTGACATGCATATGCAAGCAAGATCGTAATAGCCTTTAACCTTACAAGGAGGCAAAGGTTTCATCGTAATCAATGCCTTTCTTTTAGTTGTAATCGTTAGCAACAATCTGACTTTGTTCCTTATGATGAAACCTTACGCATCTAACTTATTCCTATACACTATTTGCATTCAGTGCTCTTTAGATCTAGGAATAAGCTCCTAAACTTTATTCCTCTAAAATTGGTTAAGTTCCTCTTGCATGACAGTTCCACTTATATGGTAATCACCTAACAATCACCATTAAGAGCCTCATCAATTGATTTTGGCTCAATTTAAGAGACAAATGCAATATTATTATTTAAGGCATTAAGTTGAGCTATAGTACTTACACCCTTTGAGGTTTCTTCGATGATTTACTCCTTTGGGTGATTCTTGGAATACCTCCAATCCTTGGCCAATTCTTGAGCTTAGTTTTATTCTTGTTGAGGTTGGGCTTATTCTGCCACTTGAGCTTAGTTTCAAAGTCACTTACAAGATTATCAACAAGAGAACCTTTCCCAAGATCAAGTTTACTAAACTCATCAAAAATAACATTCATAGACTCTTCAACCACCATGGACTTTTTGTTAAACACTCATAAGCCTTGCTAGTGGTGGAATAACCTAAAAATATACCTTTATTAGTTTTTTAGGCAAATTTTTGATGGTTGTCCTTGGTGTTTAAAATATAGAATTTGCATCCACAGACTCTAGGGTATGATATCTTATGTTTTCTTCCATTCCATAACTCATAAGAGATTTTATTCAAAATGGGTCTTTTGAAAACCCTATTTGCAATATAACATGAAATGTTAATGGCTTCAGACCAAAAGTAATTTGGAAGGGAGTACTCACTGAGGATTGTTCTAGCCATCTCCACCAATGTTCTATTTTTCCTCTCTACAACACCATTATGGTGATATATAAGTTGAAAAATTGTGTAAAATCGCATTTTCCATACAATAATTTTTGAAAATTTCTTTTTGAAATTCCTTTCCATGGTCACTTCTACTAGAAGAAATGAAGTAATCCTTTTCATTTTGAACACATTTTGCAAAACTTTCAAATGCATCAAAAACATCACTTTTATGAGTTAAGAAACTAACCCAACTGAAGCTAGAGTAATCATGAACAAGGACAAATACATAATGCTTCCCACCTAAACTAGCATTTATAGTAGGTCCAACTAAGTCCATGTGAATTAGTTAAGGAGTCTACTCATAACATTTTTTGGTTTTGAAGAATGCTTGGTGTTGCTTTCCTATTTGGCAAGGTCCACATTTCTTATCCTTAATGAACTTTAGCTTTGGAAGACCTTCAACTAGCTCTCATTTTAAAAGATGCTAGATAAGCTCCATACTTGCATCCCTAAGGCTTACATTCCAAATCCATAATTCATTGCTAATAGATATAGGACACTTAAAGGAATAGTTAGCGAAATTGTCTAAGTCAATTATGTAGGTATTCCCTTGCCTTTCACCCTTAAAGACTACATTCCTATTGACCAAGGTAGTGATGAGGTATTCTTTATAGTCAAAGGTGACTTTGTTACCTTTATCACATAAATGACTTAAACTGAACAAATTATGCTTCAAACCATCAACCAAAAGGGCATTAACAATAAAAGAGTAGCTCTTCTTACCAATTACACCAATGCCAATTACATTACCCTTGACATTATTTCTAAATGTTATATTTCCACGTACCATGACTTTAATAGATGTGCATAACTTCTTATTTTTTCTTATATGCTTTGAGCACCCATTATTCACAAGCCAATCATTATCTTCCTTGGTGGATTCTAAGCATACTTATAAAACACAATAATTTTATCTTTGTTTAGTCACCCAAGCATACTTGGATTCTAGAGGATTAGATTTAGAAGGATCCTTAAGGTTAAGATGAGCCTTCCTAATGTGGCAAAATACATTAATCTGGCCAAATCTCAAATAATAGTGGCATTCAAGTTTAGACTTTTGAGTCTTCCTCCTTTGAACCACCTAGGTATGAGTAAGAAGTCCTTCTCATACCATTGCCACGTGTATGCAAGCAAGAAAAAGCTTGATGAGGAGTAAGAGGTGTGTGTTTTTATGAATGCCTCTTATTATACATAAATGCATGATTAGTTCTTTGAGGCTTAACCTTAAAGCCTTGAGGTGTTTTTCCCTTACCTTAGGCATGAAAGGCTTAGTGCTTACAACACACCTCTTCTCAATCATCTTAATACTAGAAGTTTGAGGAGTAGAGGCTTTATTGAAAATAGGAGTGGAAGATGTTGATAGTAGTCATTTTTGCATATATTTTAGATTAGAAATTAGGAGTTTTCTTATTTTTATAGTGTTTTTATTTTGGAAGAAGTTAATTTTTTGTCTTTTTTATGTTCACGTAGGAAATTATCAAAAAAAGAGTTAAATTGCAATTTTCAGTAGTGTCGCATAGGCTATTGTGTAGCCCATAAGTAAAACCATGTAGAGATACAAAGTTGACCAGTTAGCAGAGAAGAATTGCGTAAGTAGTAAAATGTATGAGTTGTTGCATGGCCCATGCTTCGGACCATGCAAGACGTCAAATCTGGTTTTTAAAATGCAAATTACATATTGCTCTTTAAGGAGATTTGACCCATTTGGATAGAGATTCTTGGATTGAAAAGGAACAAATTTTTAGGAGAGAAAAGTGGATCTATATATACACCAAATAAATTTTTTTTTTTATGAAGATTAAAAGGATTCTTTCTGAAGGTTTTTATTGTTTTGGTTAGAAAGACTCTTCTTTTGAATATTCTTCTATTGAATTCAGTGGATTTCTTCTTTTTTGTTTCTTTTTCCTCTTCTAAGATGAACTAATTCTTTTATTCTAGGGATTAGGGTGAAAACCTAATTTTTATTTCATAAATCTATGAAGTGATTTTTGCTTCATTTATGTTGGGCGTCTTGATTTAATATGTTTGAGCTTAATTGATCTTGTATGTGGCTACACATGTGCAATATTTGAGATTCCAGATGATGGAGCGAGAGTGGAAGTCTTGAGACCATGACAGTAGGCTTGATTTCTAAATATATTCAAGGATTATTCATGGAATTTAATACATTATTATTGGGTTTTGTGACCATGAGAGTAGGCATAATTTCAACAATAATGGACTCAATTTTGCTCAAGAGAGATTATTGGGTAAATTAAGAAATTTCATCTTTAAGCACAATCCCAATCACAATCCCGGTCTCTACTTATCATCGTATTATTTGAGTGATTTGTGCACTTGCAAGAGTTACATATGTAACAAATGTGGATATAGATGCTTCATTGTAACTAAGTCCATGTCTCACTATTGGTAGCCTTTAAGATACGATCAATGTATCCAAGGCCTCTTTTTCTTTATGGAATTTTGAGATGGAGTTTCTTAATTCAATAACCTTAATTTTTTTAAAGAATCATTTTATTTTCTTAAAGAATAAAGTAAAGATAGAGTTTTAGAAAAATGTTCTAAAGATTTCTTGAATTGCCCATTTGAAGACCTCAAACTATAAACAAGGTCATTTAAATTTTTGAAAGCATCCTCAAGTTTATAATATTTTTTCTTGTTAGATTCATTTTAGATTTATACTTATCACATCTCAAAGACATGGCTTCAAGGAGCTCATCATCCTCATCCTCATCCTCAAAAATATTATCATCATAAGATTGGAAAGAAGTACTTATCTCATTATGATAGTCCTCTTGAGCCATGAATAAAAAGTTAGCAACTTCACTATCTTTCTCTTCTTTATTTGAATCATCATTCCTAATTTACTTCGAAGGCCTTTTTCTTCTCCTTGTCCCACTTTTTCTTCTTCTTGAGTTTGGGACAATTAGACTTGATATGACCTTACTTGCCACACTCAAAGCAAGTCACATCATTTTTCTTTTCCTTGATGTTGGATGATGCTTTCTTAACATTACTTCCCAAACCTTTTGGATAACATAACAAACACTTCTTCTTCTTTTTAACTTTCATCACTATCACTAGAGCTCACTTCTATGTTTTTATCTTTATTAGAGGATTTGATAGTAAGAGAAACTACTTTAACTCCTCATCCTTCTTTATGGCCATGTCAGGTGTGAGAAGCTTTCCATTAAGAACATTGGTTAGTACTTTACTCAAGCCTAAACTTCTCCAAAGGAAGACATTTATGAATTTTGGTATTTACCTCATAGTTAGAAAGAATTCTCTCATACTTCTTCATGTTGTTCATAATAGTAAGTAGCCTCATAGTTAGAAAGAATTCTCTCATACTTCTTCATGTTGTTCATAATAGTAAGTAGCCTATTTATCATATCAACGATGTTATCATTCTTCTTCATCACGAAGAGTTCATTCTCTATCACATACATGCCTAATCTCTTAGACTTCACTAGTATTATCCTTTCATGGTAGTTCTCCAAGGTCTTCCATATGCCATGAGTAGTTTGATAATGTTGTACTTTTTCACATCCCTTTCTTGAAAGAGAGCTCAAGATGATGATCATTGCACTCTTATTCTTTTCATTTGACTTTTATGGGCCTTAACTTATTCTTCTCTACTATTTTGGTATATGGCTTCCCTTCCTTTACTACTATATTCTAAAGTTCCACCACATCACTATCAAGATAAATCTCTATTCTATACTTCTAATGAGCATAGTTGGATCCATCAAAGAGTGGTTTAAGGTGAGTATGGATTCCTTCTTGTGCCATGATCTTTTCTTAAGTAATAAAGACAAAATTTGATACTTAAGTTTGGAAGGAGAACACATAATTAAAAGTATGAGGAAAGGTAAAAAAAAAAAAGAATCAAAACAAGATTTATGTTGGTTCGAGCGCTAACAAACCCACCTTACATCCACTCTCTGATTTACTAATTGGGTCTTTCACTGACTCATTATAATGTTTGTACAAGCTGACACTAAATTTAATATTTAGGCTCACACCAAACCTTAATTACATTTGTGTGATGTCACATTAAAACCCAAAGTGTTTAAGATTATTTGTGCTTAAGGCTATTTGTGTTTAAGGCTCATATATAACCTTATAAAAAATTTTCACACTTAAGACTCACGTTAAAACCTAAAGTGTTTAAGGCTTACACCTAATTTCCAATAAATTTAGTATAAGGAATTAAAGAGTTAAAGCTTTGAGAATTAGTTTGGTCATTATAAATGGCTATTCTTTTTCATTTAAAGCCATTTAATGGAGTATTTATAGAGTCCGACCACAAAATAACCATTATAAATGAAACTATACGCAAATCTCTAAGTTATGGTGTAAATCTTGCATTAAATGCTCGTTAGAGTGATGTCACGGTTGAGACTCGATCTCACGATTGTAATTCACCATTTACTTTAGATTTTTCCATTTTATGATTATGATCTTCAAATGTGTCTAATGGCTGGTGAGACATGGCATTTGTTCATTTAGTTCTTCAAAAAGCTATTCTTTGAAGCCCTATATTGATTATGAATGACTTGGTTGTTATCTCAAGGTCATGGTCACTATTGAAATAGTGCTAGAATAGGGAAACCCTACTCTTATCACAAATCAAATTGACCATTTTGCATTCAAGGTTGAAGGTAAGATTCGGTTGCTACCAAAATTACAATCATGATTTTTAAACTTCTAAAGAGCCTTAAGACACGTGGCTCATCTCAATTAGTTTCTTGGGTGATTATTAGAGCACTTTTTAACCTTTTTTAAAAGTAGCAATTACAACTTTACCATGACTCTCATTGCAAAATGGACTAGAGTTTTTGCTTCCAAGTTTACATGAGATATCGGTGGCAATATTGAGTATAGTTTTGAGACTTAGAGAATTTCACTTCCATTCGACTTCCAAATCGATTCATATCTTAATATTTGTAAGGTCAACACTCAAAACAATCATTAGGCTTTTTTAATTTATATTTTCAAGATTAAAAAAGAGTTTTGACTTAGGTTTGACCAACCTAGTCTAACACAAAGGATTAAAGATGTATTAACACATAGAGAGAATGACTATGAAGGAACTCCTAGCTCACATTGACATGTAAAACTCCTCTTTGCTATTTATTAAAGAACACTATCAAGATAAACCTTTGAGGTAAGAGGAAGGAGGTAATGTTACTATAGAAATTAAAAAAGGTGATGGTGTTGGAAAGTTTAAAAAGCTTTATGACCTGGATGTGCAGTGTAGGCACATCTTAAAAGATTTGAGCATTAGCATGAAAGGCCACCTAAACTGAGGGTTTCTTATATAATTGATGTTATTTTGTATTGGCTCTTTTGGGTTTGGGGTTTACAAATTCATTCATTTTTCTTATGAATTTGGTTATTTGGAATTGTCAAGGTACACATTCTAAAGAGTTTAGTCATGATATAAAAGACATGTTACGAGTGCATAAACTTTTTTGTGTTAAGGCTGCTAGAATTAAAAGTGAGTAAGAATCAGGAAGATTCTAGTTGTAAGATGTTAAGGTTTGACTTTTGGCATAAAGTTGGAGTGAATGGGGGGGCATTTAGGTGTTTTGAAAGCATTTATTTCATATTGATGTCCTTCATGCTCATCCCCAATTTATTCTCCTTCATGTTATACAAGGCAATGCCACTGCTTAGATTTCATTTATGGTTTATGAAAGTCCCAACCATAGTCTTTAAAAGAACCTATGTGGACTTTAGTTTGATAAATATTTTAGAGCCTAGTTAGTGGTAGGAAATTTTAACTTAATTTTATCTTTTGATGTGGTGAGTCTGAATGGTCATTCTTCTTATCATCGTAGCTTAGATTTTAGGGACTAGGTTTTTGATAAGGCTTTCTAGATTTGGTTTATATGAGAAAATAATATATTTGAAGTAGAGGATTGATTATGGATTCTTTTAGGGGTGCTTGTTTGGATATGGTGTTATGTTCGATTTCTTAGAAAGGGAAGTTTGAATTTGCTTTTATGAATCATCTTTCAAAAGCTTAGTTTGATCATGTTTCTTTTTTAGTTAGGTTGGATAGCCATCAAAATTGCAACAATGGTTGGCAATTTCACTTTTAAGCTACTTTAATTTTCCATCCTTCATACCTTTAATTTATTAAAGATAATTGGGTGCATGATGATTATTTATTGAATAATAATACTAACATCGCCAATAAACTTGGTAGTTGGTATAAAAATGTTTTTGGAAGTATTCCTTAATGAAAGAATTAGATTTAGAGAAGGCTAGGAGTACAACAATGCCTAATTAACAATCAATACATTTGGCCTATTTGGTTGGAGCGCAAGCTTTGTAAAGAGCTGGATTTGGTGTTGGAGCAAGAAGAAATTCATTGATTTTAAAAGTCTCGAGAGGAATGGATACATTCGAGTAACTATAATACTAAATTATATCATGCTACAACTCTCATTTGTGAATAGTAATTAAGTTGTCCATTTGAAGGATGATGCTAGTATCAATATATTATACACCTTTTCTCTGTCTTTTCATGTGCAAAATTATTTTAAAGGTTTGTTTCATGCGAATAATAGTGAGAATATGTCTAAGCTCCTAAGAGGATTCTTTCCTCCTTTTTAGACTAAATCAAAAGGAGTACTTTAATGCTAGTTTCATTAAGAAAGAGATTAGAGATGCATTATTTGATATATCCCCCTACAAAGCTCCTAGACTCAATGGGTTATACGCAATTTTTCCAAAAAGTGTTAGTTTGTAGTTAGGGATTCAATGGTTAAAATTGCTTTGGATTTTTTCAAATCTAGTAATTCGCCTTAAGGTCTCAATAACTCTTTCCTTGTGTTAATTCCTAAGGTACCTAGTTCTTATTTTGTGAAGCAACTTAGACCTATAAAGCTTAGCGTAAGGTTTGGAGTGTGATTTTTTGTGAGGTTTGGTACATAACTGCCTTATTTTGGTGTTGTTGCTTATGTTTATTTAATATATGCCTAATGTGTGCACCTAATATATATTTAAATGACATGATATTTAGATGATTTTTATATGCCTAGAGTTTGCATTTGATGTATCTTGAAGTAAGGAAGGAAGAGTAGGATAGTTGCACAATTGCCTTGTCTTGTTATTATTGCATGTATTTGTTTAATGTGTGCCTAATATGTGTGTCTATGAACATTTAAATGATATGATAATGAGGCTTTTTAGATTATATTTAAATTTCTAGAGTTGATATTTGAAGTTTCTTAAAGGAAGGAAGGAAGAGTTAGAAGCAAAGCTTCCATAAGTTGTATGCTTTAAAAGATGCACTTTGGTGGACTTTAGAAGCATTTTTGGCTATTTATTTTTATTAGGAATTAATTATTAAACATCAAGGAAGAATATTAAAGCAATAAATGAATAAAAATAAGAAGAAATTTTAACAATCAAACCTCAATTGGGAGCCAAAAGTGCTTAATTTTGTTAAACAAGATAACATGTCCAAAATGGTCATTTTGCACCTTCCTAACCACCTAACCATCTTTTCTGCATTTTTTTCCATGACTAAACCCCTGATTTGTTTAGTTTTTATCAGTCTAAAAATTATAAACTCTCCCAAAATGTTTCTTCCATCCATGGCCACCAAATCAAGTTAGGAGAATCAAGTTTACTCATCCATCTTCTTCCATCTTTCAAGCAACTTGGTGATTTTCTCCTAACTATTTTATGTAAGTTATAATCTTTCATATTTCTTGTATATTTTTGTATGCTTGAATAAGTGTGTTTATGGTGTTTTTGAGCTTAGTGGTGTTGAAAGAAATGAAGTTTGGTGTTAGTATGGCATTAAGGGTAATGTTGTCTTCAAAAGGAGTTTTAGATGTAGTTAAAGAGTATGGGTTGTTCTTCTTAGTTCTTCATGTTTGATGGTTTATTAAATGATTATTAGTAAATTAATATTCTTATTTAATAAAGAAATTAAGCTTAAATGGTGTTTTACACCTTAGTTGCACTAAAGGCAAAGTTGATGTCTTAATGAACCTTATAAGTGTTTTTATGTAACTAGTTTGATTTTGCAAGGAAGATTGATATTAAATGAGTTTCTTTAACTTTGTTTGATACTTTAGAGTTATGATTTATGATGTATGAATGATGGAAAAGAGTGTCCTTCATTTAGTTGGTGTAGAAATGAGCATTAACATGTTAATGAAAGTTAAGTTATTTCTTTTACAAATGGACTTAGTTTAATTGATATATGTGTGTAATTACCAGGTGCTATTAGAGATTGTGATGTTGATCAAGACAAGTAGAATTATGCATTTTTGAGAAAGAGATATAGCTTGAGGTAAGTAGATATTCTAACACCTCCTTAAGTAACCTTATGTTTTCAAAGCTTGACATTCATGCATTATGCAAACTATGTTTCAATGTAATCAATGTTTAATATACAAATTATAACTATGATCAAATATATGTTTATATGCATCTTTAAACATGAATTTATATGTTTATAAATGACTTAAGATATGTGTTTAATACCATATGCATTGATTATAATTATGATATGTGAAAGCAATGATATTACTTATGTGTGTTGGTAATCCTTTGGACGATGTGGGGATTCCATTGATACATGACTAGCTATGTTTGGATTATTGATGTGAAATGTTGAAGATGTTAAATGAAATGAATGCATGCATGACACAGTTGGTGAGAAAACTCTCCCATGTAAGAGAATGACATAGCTGGTGAGATAATGTTTTTAGAGAGATGAAATGTGAAGTCAACTAGTGAGGAAACTCTTTCGGATTAGAGAGATGAAATGTGAAGTCAGTTAGTGAAGAAACTCTCTCGGAGTAACGATTGGCTTATGGAAAGGAGATAAAGTCTCCCATAATGCCTTTAGTGAGGTTTCCCTATGGACTTAGGTTACCTTGACTGCATTTATGATATGTGTACATATGAATAAAGATATTCTAAGATTTGAATTGATTATCTATATATGTATATTATTTTGATGTATGATAAAGCTTAAGGGGTATGGGCTTATCTATTCACTAAGCATGGAAGGCTCACTCCAATTGGTTAGCTATTACATGTTCTATACAAGAGGATTAAGACAAGAAGGGCTAGGATCTCACCGTGTTTTGAATTTTTGTTTAAGCATGTATATATGTACATATTATGAACCTTGTTGTATTAAGACTCAAGGACTTATATAAATTTATAGTAATCGCACTAACTAGCAAACATCTATCTATATTTTATGTGAGGATATCCATTGTTTAAATGATGCAAAATAAGTTATAAAATTTATTTATAATATAAATATGATGTTCATGTATATGAAATGGACACAAACCTTACAAATAATCCTCTCCATTTACAAATGACTTACATTTTTAAGATGAATGTTTATAGGAAATGATTATAAACTATTAGACTTGCTAGTTATTTAAGGGATCTTTAGTCTCTTGAGTGCCTAGTGCTAGCACAACCTAAAGGTGGGTCATCACACTTTGCAATGTAAGCTATAAGATATACATTAAAATGTTGACTAACAACCTAAAAAGAATCTTGCAAAGACAAAGAGGAAGAAGTTGTCTCAAGTGATGATGATGATAGTGAAAAGGAAGAGGAAGAGCTAGCCATGCTTTCTAAAAGGACCGAGGAGCTAATAAAGAGAAGGAAGGATAGGAGGAACTTCAAGAAGGCATCTCCTAACCTCAAGGAAAAGAAAAATGAAGTGACCTACTATGAGTGTGGAAAACAAGGTCACATCAAGTATGACTGCCTTAAGCTGAAGAAAAAGAAGAAGAAAGGGGATAAGGAGAAGAAGAAAAACTTCAAAGCCAATTGGGATGACAGCTCTAGTGAGGAAGATGAAGATAAGGAAGTGGCCAATCTCTACTTCATGACACAAAAGGACTCTTGTAAGGAGGTAAGTTCTTCTCCTCACTCTAGTGATAATAATGATGCATATGATGATATAGATGATGAGCTTCTTGAAGCTCTTGCTTTGAGATGCGATAAGTATAAATCACAAATGAAAACTTACAAGCAGAAATGCTCAAAGCTAGAGGATAATCTTAAATCCTTAAATGAGCTTGTAAGTGAGTTGAGGACTTCTAATGAAGAACTCAAAACATTTATAAAGAGTCTTTCTAAGTCTTCATCTTCTATAAACTCCTTAAGAAAGGAAAATGATTCCTTAAAGGGAGAAGTAATTGAATTTAGAAATTTTATCTCTAAGTTTAACAAAGGGAAGGAAGCTTTAGATACACCTGTTGTATATCAAAAAGCTCCCTCAATAAGACATGGTCTAGGTTTCAATGAAGCCTTTTTGTGTACACCTCCTCTTACAACATTCATTAGAGCATCAACACCTCAAACTTCAAATATTAAGGTAATTGGGAGGAAGAGGTGCTCTTAGCACCAAGCCACCTATGCCTAAGGGTAAGAGAAAACCACTTTAAGGCTCAAAACTTAAGCCTAAAAAGGCTAACTATGCATACATGTACACTAAGAAGCATGCTCACCTAAACCACATAAAAAAAATTCTCTTACACTCTAAATCACTTTTGCACATATATACACTTACACCATCATAGTATGAGAAGGACCCCCTACTCATACTAAGGTAATGCATAGGAGAAAGACACAAAAGTCTAAGCTCCATGTCATTATTGTTTGAAGTTTGGTCACATAAACATTTTATGCTATATTAGGAAGGCTCACCTCAAATTAGAGGACGCTTCAAGATCTAACCTAAAGGACCCAAGTATGCTTGCATACCTAAATAAAGATAATTTGTTTGTGTGTATTACAGGAATGTTCGGTAACCACCAATAAAGATAATGATTTGCATGTGGATAGTGGGTGCTCAAAGCACATGACAAGAAATAAAATGTTATTCATAGTCATAAAAGAAAAGAAAGGTGGCAATCACATTTGGGAACAATGCCACATTTGGAAATAATGCCAAGGGTAAGGAAATTGGCATTAGAATAATTGGTAAGAATGGTTGTTCACTTATTGATAATGTTCTTTTAGTTAAAGCTTTGCAACATAATTTGTTAAGTGCAAGTCAATTATATGACAAAGGTAATAAAGTCATTTTTGACACTACAGAATGTCGAGTTACCACTTTGGTGGATAAAAAGGTAGTCTTTAAAGGTGAAAAGATGAGCAATACCTACATAATTGACTTAGACAATTTGGCTAACCAATCCTTCAAGTGTCTCTTAGCAATGAAGTTTGGCTTTGACATAAAAGACTTAGTTATGCTGGCATGGAGCTCCTTAAAGTCTATACAAAGGAAAGATTGTAGAAGGTCTTCCCAAGCTAAAATTCTCTACGGACAAGACATGTAGACCTTGCCAAATGAGGAAACAACACCAAACTTCCTTAAAAGTAAAGAATGTTGTAAGTAGTTCTAAAACTCTTCAACTTATCCATATGAACCTAATTAGACCTAGTAAGAATGCTAGTCTAGGTGGAAAACATTATGCATTTGTCCCAATTGATGATTACTCTAGATTTACTTGAGTCATTTTTCTTGCTCATAAGAATGACACTTTTGATGCTTTTAAAAGTTTTGCAAAAAAAGTTCAAAATGAAAGAGGTTACTTCATTTCTTTTATTAGAAGTGACCATGGAAAGGAATTTCAAAATGAATCTTTTGAAACTTATTACTTAGAGAATGAGATTTTTCACAATATTCTACTCTTAAATAATACCACAGTAGAATAGTGTTGTATAGAGGAAAAATAGGACATTAGTATAGATGGCTAGAACCATGCTAAATGAGTATTTTTTGCCTAATTACTTTTGGGTTGAAGCCATCAATACTTCTTGTTACATTGCTAATCGTGTTTTCAAAAGACCCATTCTAAATAAAACTTTTTATGAGTTATGGAATGGTAGAAAACCTAAGCTATCATACTTTAAAGTTTTTGGGTACAAATGCTGCTTTCTTAATGCCAAGGACAACCTTGGAAAATTCAATTAAAAAATGAATGAAGGCATCTTTTTAGGCTATTCCACCTTTAGTAATGCCTATAGGGTATTCAACAAAAGTTATATGGTAGTTGAAGAGTCAATGAACATTATGTTTGATGAATCTAGTAAACTTGATCTTGGGAAAGGTTCTCTTGTTGATAATCTTATAGGTGACTTTAAGAAGTTGGAGATTGATTCAACTCCAAAAGAAATGGTGATTGATCTTAAGGATAACAAGTCATCATAAGAAGTTGATGAATCTTAACCACAATAAGTAGAAAACCCAGCTCAATAACTTCCCAAGGATTAGAGGTTCTCTGAACATCACCCAAAGGATCTAATTATTAGTGAGACATCTAAGGGAGTAAGTGCTAGATCTAAACTTCATACTTTAGATAATAATCTTGTGCTTGTTTCTCAATTTGAGCAAAAATCTATTGATAAGGCTGTTGATGATAAGAGTTGGGTGATTACTATGTAAGGGGAACTCAACCAATTTGAGAGAAATAAAATTTAGGAACTTGTTCCTAGGCCTAAGGAACACCCTGTTGTGGGTTGTAAATGGGTTTTTATGAATAAGTTAGATGAGCAAGGTTTCATTACTAGGAACAAAGCTAAATTAGTTGCAAAGGGTTACAACCAAGAGGAAGGCATTGATTATGATGAAACCTTTGCCCCCGTAGTAAGATCAGAGGCCATTAGGATTCTTTTAGCATTTGCATGTCACAAGAATTTTAAACTTTTTCAAATGGATGTGAAGGGTACAATTTTGAATGGTCTTATTAAGGAGGAAGTTTATGATGAACAAACTCCTAGTTTTAAATCTCATGCTTTTTTGAATCATGTTTTCAAATTAACTAAAGCCTTGTATGGTTTGAAACAAGCTCCAAGAGCTTGGTATGAAAGATTTAGTTCATTTCTTTTATTAAATGATTTTGAAAAAGGCAAGGTTGATATAACTTTACTTGTCAAAAAGCATAACAAAGATAGACTCATTGTACAAATATATGTTGATGATATTATATTTGGTGCTACTAATGAATGTCTTTGTGAAGATTTTGCTAAGTGTATATAACTAGGGAGAGCTTAAGTTTTTCCTTGGTCTTCAAATCAAGTAAATCAAAAAGGGCACCTTCATCAACCAAACCAAGTACACAAAGGATATACTCAAAAGGTTTGTCATGGATGGATGCAAAGTAGTAAAGACTCCAATGAGTATTTCTATCAAGCTTGACAAAAATGAATAGGGTAAGCCAATTGATGAAAATAAGTATAGAGGTATGATTGGCTCTCTCCTCTGCCCTACCGCATCTAGACTGAACATAATGTTTAGTGTTTACATGTGTGCTAGATTCCAATCTTAACCTAAGGAATCACATAAATTGCTATCAAAAAAATTCTTAAATATTTAAATGGCACATTGCATTTAGCATTATGGTATCTTAGGAATTCATCATTTAGTCTTCTTAAATATTTGGATGCGGATTATACTGGTAGTTTATTAGATTGAAAAAGCACTTTTAGAACTTGCCAATTTATAAGTGATTGTTTAGTCTCTTGGTTTAGCAAAAAGCAAGTTTTGGTTGCCTTATCCACCTCTGAAACAGAATATGTTGCGGTGGATTATTGTTGCACCTAAATTCTTTAAATGAAATAACAACTCAAGGATTATGGCAAAGATGTTCACATTCCTATCAAATGTGACAACACAAGTGTAATAAGTCTTTGAGAGAATCTCATCAAACATTCAATAAGCAAGCATGTTGACATTAGACATCATTTTTTTAGAGATCATATCTAAAATGGTAATGTGGTGTTAGAATTTATTAGTACCAATCACCAACGTGCAGATATTATCACTAAACCCTTTAATGAAGAAAGGATGAACTTCATTAAGAGGGAACTAAGGATGCTAGATGGAAGCTCCCTATGGTCAAAATTGATCTCACTTCATGTTCTTCATTGTGTTTGTCATTTTTGATTCATTGGATGATATGTTCGATAGTTATGTTTGTAGAATGCTTTGGATGTGTTAATTCATTATGCGATTACGCTCTTTTATGCCAATTTGCTTGAATTGATCATCATTACATTAAAGTGATTGCATTTAGAAAAGCCAATGCTTATTTCTAGTTGTTTTTCATTTTGCTTTGTAATTCGCAATCGCTATTTATAAGTACTCCTCAAAATTCTTATCTTCTCTCAATTCATTATCGCAATTTTCGATCACTACCATGAATTTTTTTCAAAATTCAAATTTGTTGACCACTTACTCTTTTGATTTTTGAGGAAATTTTATATGTTACTCATAGAATTCATAATTAGTAGTTGTGATAAGCTAATAGCGACTGTGAATTCTAGTAATTGCCAAGAATTGATTGATTTGACTATCAATCAGTGCTTGCTCCTCATTTAATGGATTTCTTACCATTTTGTTACCATTTTTTATCATTTTTTTTTGCCTATTTAAGACATCCTAACACTCATCTATTCCACTTTTAACTTTTTCTCTTCTTTTAATCATTCATCTCTCTTTCTCAATCCTTAAAAACACTCTCAACTTCAACCTTTATGGCACCACGAAACTAACCACAACAGAGAAAGGGAAGGGCATTGCCCAACCTCAAGGCCTTCCTCCCCTTCACCTTATAAAAGGGATAACTAAGGAAGAAAAAGAGAGGTTCAAAGCTAATACCAACAAAATCCCTTCCACCTTTCTCCTTGAATCTCTTGGAATCAAGGAAGAGATTCATGCATTTCTCTCTAACCTAAGCTAGAAAAAATTCATCTTCAAAGATGAATCAGGGTATGTAGAGATTGTCAAGGAATTTATATGCACTGCCACCTTAAGCAAAAGGGCTGAATAAAAAACTGGTGCATATGGTTAGTATTTAGGGCTTTTGAGGACCTCTATTTCATAACCTTTGCCCAAATTTTTACTCTTTTTAACCTTCAAGTAAGAGATAATACTCCTTTCATTATTCTACTCTTTTTAACCTTTAAGTAAGAGATAATATTCCTTTCATTATCTTTGCTCTTGATATAATTTATTTTGAATTTTGGTTAAAGATTTCTATTGAAACTAGACATGACTCTAAAACCTCCCTAGCTAAATATATCAAGACCTTTACTAATTGTCTTTTTCATCATATCATAAGCTTCTCTACCAATGTTAAGGGTGATAGGAATGAAAAATTTTTGAAGAAAGACCTAACATTTCTCTTTTGCCTTACAAAAAAATAAGCCAATTCAAACAGGCAGATACCTTGTGGATCAATTGATTCATATGAGTGCAAAAGCCTAAAAGTCAATTTCTCCTCTCTTCTTATGTTACAGCCATATACAGGTTTGTAGAAGCCCTGAATGAGGAAAATGATAAATTCCTCACCAAAAAGTACTTACCCTTCCAAAACTTCATTGACTTACCCTATTTGATTGATGCCAAGGCAATCCATCTTGATACCTATGTGTATACCTTGGGGTCTCTTAGGGTGAAGAAGTAAGAAACCACTAATGCTTCAAAAATGAAGAGGTTTATACAGAAAGTATCCAACCAATTCCATCTCCTAAGCCCAAATTCAAACCAAAAACTTCTTTCATCTCTCTCTTTTTCATCAATAAGAAGTTGGACAAGGCGATAAGGATGCATAAAAGGAGATTTCTTCTTATTTCTCACCTTCATAGTGACTTAGTTGATCTATAAGAGAAGGTAGGTGTAATACCTTATTATCTTCTTGATTTTGAGGAATGGGAAAATGCCCTACCAAAAGAAGAGAATCAAAAAGAAGAAAAGGAGATGAGGTACAATGAGGAGGAGGTGAAGAAGTTTGAGATAGTAATGATGAGATCTCTCTAACCCTGTAGTTTTTCTTACTTAGGCTTGTAATTCTTGTTCTTTTTATGTTCATTTTGTCTTTGGCCTAAGTATGTGATCTAATAAGTTTTTTTTTTATGTTTATATTTGCTTTGTATTTGTTTGATATTAATAAAAGTTAAAGTTTTTGTTCCCTGTATGGTTGTTCTTAATGTTATGTATTTGCATAAATTTATACTTATCAATACAAATGCATTGTCCTCTCTTTTTGATCTTGACTAAAGGAAGAGTGAACTTGTATGCTATAATTAAGGGGGAGTATAATTTGAGGGGAAGCAAGAGAAATTTCAATTAGTTTAATTGCGTTTTAAGTTTAGCTGGTATTTTTTCAAGTTTATATTGTTAAACATTGATAACCATCTCAACTTCACGCTTATGCATTCTTTATCCCTTGCAAAATCAATATAAGTTGTTAACATAAAAAAGGGGGAGATTGTTAGAATAGGTTGATCAAACCTAATTTAAACTCTTTTTTGATCTTGACAATATAAATTGATATGTTCTAACATCAATTTTAAGTGTTGATTTTACAGATTTTTAAATAGGTTTACATTGAAATTTGAATGAAAGTCTAAGTCTCAAGTATTGTGAAAGGCATCCTAATTCACGATCAAGAACTTCTAATTCGTGACCGCTATCTTGTAAAAAGAATGGATGAAGTTAGGTTAGACAAATTCACAAAGGAAATCATAACCACAATTTTGCCAAGAAATTGATAAAGTTGAAACAAAAGAATTCACAGGGGAAGTCGCGTCCTTCTTTGTAACCGCAACTTTTGCATTGGCCTGAAAGGAATCAAGTACTCAACCAAAGCATGCCAAATATCCCAAAAGTCATTGGTATATCAAAATTTGTGAGGATGAAATATTGGTCGAGATCGTGACTTGATGAAGCAACATCTCCTTATCAAACAAAGGATTCGCGGTGGCCATCGCGTCATAAAAGACAATAAATCATGATTGCGACTTTTGTCTAGCTCGAAGAACATAATGACTATTTATCTTAGATGACCAATGATGGTGTGTCATATGGACTAGTCGTTACATACAAACAAGATTTTCTACCTTGATTTTAGCAATTTGAATGCAAGACAAGAAATCACAACTGCGAATGACCAGTCACGACTATAAAATTTCTTTTACAAAAATTTAATGCAAGATCTATCTAGCACAACTTGAAGATCTAGACATAGTTTATTTATGATGACTCTTTGGTGGTTGTTATCTATAAATACTCCACCAAATAGACTTAAATGCAGGAGAATAACATTGAATATAACCAAACTCTTACAATTTTATTTCTCAACCTTTAATTATTGTATGTGAGTTGTTATTATTAGATGTGAGCATTAAACACCAATGTTTTTAGGTTTGAGAGTTAGCCTAGCTGTAAAATTCTAGTATAGGTTAAGTGTGAGACTTTGAGAAAATATTTGAGAGGTTGTACGTAAGCCTTGAAAAACAAATAGTAAAGTTGTGTGTAAGCCATAAAACACATAATGTAAAAGTTTGGTGTGAGCTTGAAAGCATCAATTAGTAATTGTAGAATAACCAATTAGAAGAGTTGGGAAGTTTACGTAAGGTTTGTTAACACCTAAACCACTATGAAAATTATGTCTTTAACCCTTCTCCTACATCTTTTATAATCTCATCAAATCCCTCCCTCTAAATTTTCAATTTCTCACCAATGCAACTTCTTTTCTTGATGCTCTAGGGCCAACAATTTTATTTTGAAATAAATTAATTTTTTGGCTCTTTTATACTTCTTTAGGAATTTCCTAAAAAAGAGCTCAATTACAATTTTTAGCAGTGTTGCATGGGTTATTGCATGGCCCATGCATCTGACCATGCAAAGATACAAAGTTGACTAATCAGTTGAATCGATTTGGAATTAATAGATCAAGTGTAGGCTGTTACATGACCCATGCATCGGGTCAGGCAGCGCGTTGGATCTAGATTTATAAACACAATTGTGGGTTACTTTTTAAGGGACTCTTGACCTACTTTGGATTGACACTCTAGAGCAGAAAAGAGGCAAAATTTGAGAGAGAATAGTGGATCTAACATCTACACTAATTTTGTAAGAGATTTTGAACGATTTTAGAAAAGCTTTCTCTTAAGGTTTTCATTGTTTTTGTTAGCAAGACTTTTCTTTGGAAATTCTTTCACTAAATTTAATGGATTTCTTCTTCTTTATTTCTTTTTCCTCCTCTAGAATGAACTAATTTTTTGATTCTAGAGATTAGAGTGAAAGCCTAATATTTATTTCATAATTATATGAAGTGAATTTTGCTTCAATTTATGTTGAGTGTCTTGATTTAATATGTTTAAGCCTAATGGATCTTGTATGTATGAATGAACGCATATGTACAATGTTTAAGACTCCAAATGATAGAGCTAAAGTGGAAATCTAAGGCTAGTCCTAACAAATTAAACTAGAAGAATGAAACCATGAGAGTACGCTTAACTTCTAAAGATATTCTAGGATTATTCATGGAATTTAATGCATTGTCATTGGATTTTATGACAATGAGAGTAGGCATAGTTTCAGTAATAATAAACTCAATTTTACTCGAGAGAGATTGTTGAGATAATTAGAAAAATTCATCTTCAAGAACTACCCAATCTCAATTGGAACAATTCTGTTAATATATTTATCGAATGGCATTATGGTGTACTTGAATTCTCTAGAAATTATTATCGCAGGAGTTTCTTTGATTTAATTTTAGTTTTGTTGATTAATTATTTTTGCAATCTTAATTTTTGTTTATTATTCTCTTATTTTTTTTTTATTGTTAGATAATAGGGAAATTAATACTTTATTGGTACATGTGTAAAGCAATCCTTATGGAAATGATTTCTACTTATCATTATATTATTTGAGCGATTTGTGCACTTGCAAATGTTATACATGCAACAAGTTTTTGGCACCATTTTTGGGGATTGATTTTCCATAATATCAATTTCACTTAAAATTTCTATTAATATAGTGTTTGAATTTTGCATTTATAATTTTTGTGAGGTTAATTATCTTTTGTTTCTTTTAATAGGAGTTTGTGTATGTGACATTCAAAAAGTCTAGAACTATTCAAATTTGATCTTGAAATTGACCACAAGTTTCATAGTCGAGGGTAAATCCAAAAACCAAAAAAGAACTTGCATAAAGTAACAATGGTTGAAGAAAGAAGACCAAGAGTCTTATGAGAATTGTCATGCCATAAACTCAAGAAACTCAATCGAGCATTGTAAGACCTGTCGTTATAACCAACAACTTTGAGATTAAATCAGTGATTATCCAAATGGTGCAACAAAACACTTTTGAGAGGAAGCTAACAAGGACCCTAATGCCTATATCATCAATTTCCTTAAAATATGTGCAATCTTAAAGATTAATAGAGCAAACCAATGATGTAATTTGATTGTAGTTATTCTCCTTTTACTCGAGAGATAAAACAAAAGGTGGTTAAGTTCTATGGCACCTAACTTATTTTCTACATGGGATGAGCTCTCTAAGGCATTCTTGGTGAAATATTTTCCACCAGACAAGACCGCACAATTTAGGCAAGCTATTACAAGCTTTCAACATGAGAGTAAGAGATTATATGAAAAATAGGAGATGTTTAAGGAGTTACAAAGAAGGTGTTCACATCATGGCTTATCAAATTAGTTGATAGTTTAAACCTTCCACAATAAGCTTAACCATTCGGTATATATTACTATTAATGCCACTATAGGAGGTGCACTCATGGGAAAGTCAATTGATGAAGCTTACTCATTTTAGGAAGAAATGACCTTAAACAACTACTAATGGCAAAGTGAAAGAGAGATCAACAAACAGGTTACTGGTATTCATGACCTTGATGCTTATACCATGCTAAATGCTAAGGTAGATCCCCACCATTGACTTATAAATGGTGTGGAGGAGCACAAATGGGAACCAAATGCTAATTAGGGAGTCCTTTTGCTCGAAATTTTGTCAAGCAAATGCAATATGTTTCTAAATTTAATAGGTAGCCGAACAATCCATATTCCAACACCTATAATCTTTGGTGGAGGAATCATTGCAACTTTTCATGGAGCAATCATGCTAATCAAGCTAAGCCTTTTCATCTTTCTAGTTTTCCTCAAAGGCAATAATGTGGAGTTTTCATACCTTAACCAATCCAGTAAAAAGAGAAGCAAACATGGTATATGCAAAAATTCTTGATTGAGAAGTTTGAGAAGGAAGAGATTAAGCTAAACAAGATTGATAAGAATGAATTAAGGGTAAACCATATGGAGCAACACAACTAACACTTGGAGATGCAAATTGGGCAATTGGCTAGCACTATCATTGAAAGAATACAAGGTACACTTCCTAGCAAGATTGAAATAAAACTAAGAGAGTAATGTAAGGTAATTACTTTGAGAAATGGCATGGAGATACCCAACTCCCCATACAAGGAAAAGGGTGAAAGCAAGAAAACAACCTCAAAATGCCTAAAAATCTTGAAAATCCTGAAATTTGAATCCAACAAAATGTGGAGGCAGCCCCAAATTTTCAATTCAAATGAGAATGATAAGGTGGAAGAAACTACAGAGGAAGAAGCAAATAAGCCTCCACTAGTCCACCCATTTCTTTTCGTTAACAATTGCAAACATATAAGTTTGAGAAGTAATAGGCTAAGTTTTTAGAGATGTTCAAGTAACTCCACATTAATATTCCATTTATTGAGGTCTTGGCACAATTGCCAAAATATGTAAAATTTCTCAAACAACTTTTGTTTAGCAAGAGGAAGTTGGAGGAATTTGAGACCATAGCTCTCTCTAAGGAGTGCAGTGCAATCATCCAAAACAAGCTTCCACCAGAGCATAAAGTTCCAGGGAGTTTCTCTATTCCTTGACAAATTTCTAATTGCAAATTAGATAAAACATTATGTGATTTAGGTGTTAGTATTAGTCAAATGTCTTTTTTTATTTGTAGAAAATTGAAGCTTGGTGAGATCCAACCAATCATAATAACATTACAATTAGCAGATTGCTCTATTAAATACCCAGTTATAGTGGTGGAGAATTTTCTCATGCAAGTACGAAAGTTTATTACACTAAGGGATTTCATTGTGCTTGACATGGATGTGGATGTGGACATGCCATTAATTCTTGGGAGACCATTTTTAGCGATCGCAAGAGCCATAATTAATGTGAAAAATGGTAAACTCACCTTCAACGTGATGAAATAATCAATGGAGTTCAATGTCTTCAAAGCAAGAAAACAACCTTCATCCATTGAAGATTGTAATCTGGTAGAAGTGGTTCATGAGCTAGTTTAAAAGGTTCCTAAAAGGAGCATCTTAAGAATGCATTGAGACTTGCTTGGTTCAAGGGCCATCACCATTACATGAGGACTATGAAAATGTAACCTAATTTTTAAAAGCAACTTCTCCACTTAAAGATTAAAGGTTTGAGAATTGAGTCCTTACCCCTCAATTGAAAAAGCTCTAGTTTTATAGCCAAAACCTCCTCCTATTCATTTGAGATATGCATTCCAAAGTGATGTTTATGAAAATGTCTAAATATATAAGAAGAAATACAAACTATGACATGCTAAGCATATTCACAAGCCTTCGCTTAAAGTTGGCAACAAGTGGTGCATGTTTTACCTTGTGAAGCTATAAAGTTGCAAACTATGATGACGCATTGCAAGATGGAAAAGTTCTTCTCCTCAACAAACCAATGAGTTGAAAATTTGCAAAAAGTCAAGCTAATGACTATAAACAAGTGTTTTTTGGGAGGCAACCCATTGAATTTTAATCATTTAGTTTATTTACTTTAATTCATGTAGAATTTTCATATTTAATTGCTAGATAAAATAGAAATTAAAATTTTAAAGTAAGAATTTAAGTTAATTTTTATATTTAATTTTTTTAATAAATTTTAATTTGATTTTAATTTTGTCCATTGTAGGTGAAACAAAATGTTTTGCAGACAAACTTGCAGGGGCTATATTATGACCCATATAAGAAACTCAGGAAGGAGGAATGCATACAGGAGATGAAGGCCAAAAGGAGATGCATCGGGTCTTAAGTTCCTGATTTGGGCCAATTTTCCTAGGCAAGATTCACTCTCATGGAGATTGGGCTTTTAGGGTTTTAACGGGAGAGTGAGCTTTTATTCATGGGCCAAAAGAGAGTGAACCACAAGTTTGATTTGCTATCTTCCTTCACTTGACTCTACAAGACGCTTTGCATCCTCATCCATTAAACCTAGTCGTTCCTACTCATTCCCGTTCCCCAACGGCCACGACATCGTAAACCGCCATTAAGCCATTACCCCGAATCACCTCCTATTTCCACAAAACCACTCTTTCTTCAAAAATCGAACCTGCCATCCCATTCTCATTATTCTGCTATTGTCATATTTCTTTTCTCTCTACACGAAGCAACCTGTTCTTTCGCAAATCACCTCTTCCCCTATTCTCGAATTTTCCTTGCCATCGAAGACAAAATGCGATTCAAACAGGCAGCGAAGAAGAGAGCACTTGAACGGGGTTCCCAATCCATCCGATACCAACACACATCATCTTTCTTATCTGATTTCAATGTGTCGCCACCGCCACCACCGCATTGAATGAGAATTTTCCTTGATCTGATTTCGTTGGGTTATGTTTGTGGTTTTTAAATCTTGAATAATTTTAATTTCTATTACAAATATTATACTTTTTATTTATGGATATCATGGAAAATTTTAATGTTGTTGCAAGTTAAACTAGGTTTAGGATATAGAATTATTGGGAATATTTTGGTTTTAAAATTTGTAGGGATACAAGCTGCATTGTCAATTTCAAGCCAATTAATTTTTGTTGTGGATTTTAAGATTTAGTTTTTGTATGTGAATAAGGCGATTAAACTCTGTTATGGTGAGATTGTTGAAAGTAAAATTTTTATGTTGTGGTGAAAATGTGGCGACTGAGATAATGTTAAGATCAGTTAAAGTGTGATTTGTTGTTGTAGTTTGCAAATTCAATGTTGATTGTGGATGAGAAGGAACAATTGTGAACTGGACTCGTTGCGTATGAATTATGCATTTTGTAGGTAGGATGTATGATTGTGTCGTAAATATGAATTCTGTTGAGACTCTGAACATGTAACAAGTATAAGTTGTAGATAACTTGAATTTTGCTTAAAAAGTTATAATGTTATGTGTTGAATTGTGCTTAAATGGTGTGTGGTCTGTGAATGGAATCTCAAGCAAAGATTAAGCCATTTTTAGCCCAATTTATGAAGTTCTGGGTTGCAATTTTGAACTGAGATTGTGGAAGTATTAGACATATTGAATTGCTTGTTTGAAAAGAAATTGGCATGAAATCTATCTAAGAAATTGTTTCTGAACTGGTTAATAGATCATATGACTGGTGTTGTCTTGATAGTTTGATTATGTCTTGGTTAAGTTGAGCATTTGTGTTCATACAGATAATTTGTGTTCAACAAAATAATTGAAGATTTTTAGAAACAGAAATTGAATTTTGTGACATTGCAAAGGAATTTAAATTGCAACTGTTGAGAACTGGTGAATGAATTGTGTTTGCATGTGATGAAATTTAAGGGGTAACTATGAACAGTAGTCATGTTGTGGAAATAATTTTCCAGCTGCATGGGGTGTTGCATGGCCAATGCACTACTGTTCTCTCTGTTGAACTAAGGTCTAACTGCTGTTTCATTATCTGTTTTTCATTTCTTCATCTTTCTAATGTGAGTTTATTATTTGATGAAGGACAGACTCAAACACAATAATGGAATGGGAGAGATCAAACAATCATGCACAAATCAAACAATCTATGTCTCAATTGTTATATCCAACAAGGAATCCAGTTTTTATGTTTTTTTTATCTTTCTTTTATTCCAAATATTAAGGACAATGTTATGTTTAAGTTTTGGGGGAAGAGCTTAGAATTAAATTTTATTCCAATTTGTGAGATTATGTTGTAAATAGAATAGACAATTCATTCTTTGGTTCCTTTTAATTCATTCTTTAGTTCTTTGTGATTCAATTTCCTTAGATAATTGTTTGTTCAAATAGTGAAGAAAAATCAAATTGGTGTGTGGATTAATTCAGATCTTGTGAAATTTTGGACTTGTTAAATTCTCATAGCAAACTTTGCATGATTATCTTGTATGGAAATTTAGACATTTGAAGAAGTTTGATAAATAATGTAAGCAATTGCCTTATTTAAATTCAACTAAGAAATTTGCTTGAATCATTACACGTAGGAATTAATTGCTTGTTTAAAATCAAACATTTGCATGCTAACTTGTTAAGACTTTTTCGCTAATTCTAGAATAAGACATGTAATTTTTTTGAGCTAAAATATTAATTCATACTTGATCAAGGGAATGATTTAGACATTCATTGTTTTAGCCCATTTAGTCCCATTTATAACTTATCATCTATATTTTTTTACGCTCTTTTTAGGTCTTTAAATACACTCTAAGGGTGTATATAAGTCTTTTTCTTAGTGTCCTTAATTTTAATACCATATAACTCGTATTATGGTCTATTCACCAAAAGAATTTTAAAATTAAAATTTTTAAGTGGCATTAGAATTCCTATTATGTTGTTAAGAAAGTTAGAACCTCTTTCTTATGAGTATATTTAAGTATATTTACAAGTGTTTGGATATTGGGAAAGTAAAATTTAAGATGCACAATACTTACATGTATGCAATTGTTCGTTATTTGAGTTATTTTTGCTTCAAAAAAAAAAAAAGAGAAAAAAGGGAAAAGTTGAGAATTATAAAGTTCTTTTGAGTTTAATGCTTAAATTGCTTAGAATTCACAATTTTATGTGAGATGTATTATGTACATAATTTGCACTTGAGCTTTGTATTAATTGGGATTGTTTGAGTGATTATTGCTAGAAAATAAAAAAAAAAAAGATGTGATTTGAACAAGATGGAGAAATTTGGGTTGATATGGAAATTTTAAATGTGACTTGATTAATTTTTATTCTTAGAATTCTCTTGTTTGTACATTTTATTCTTTTCTTTGTCAAGCCATTAACCCCTAACCACGTTACAAGCTGATAAGGACATTTTAATCCTTGGTTAAATGTGCGATTATATTATTGAAAATTGATTTTGTGTTTTTGTCTATGAAATTATGCATAACATCATTTTAGGAAGAGATTTGACAATACTAATTTACATTGTGCTTGATTTTAAATTACATAAAAAAAAAGAAAAAAGTGAATTTGGTTTTTGTAACTTTGATGGTTAATTTACACTTGAAATTGCTTATAAATTTTTGAAAGTGGATTTTGATTGTTTAGTGTGTTTTGAAATTTCTATAAGTTTAAAGGATTGTAATTTTTGAGTTAAAAGAATCTCTAGTTTAATTTCTTTCGTTGCTTAAGAATAAGCAAAACTCTAATTTTAGAGATTTTGATAAAACTCTTTTTAGCATATTATTGTTAGATAGGAATAAGAATTTTTCTAGTATTTATAGTAATTTTATTTTGAAATAAGTTAATTTCCTTGCTCATTTATGCTTATGCTTGAATTTCTTAAAAAGGAGCTTAATTGTGATTTATAGCAGTGTTGTATGTGATATTACATGGCTCATGCATTTGACCATGCAATTACCACAGTTAACCAATCAACAAAATAGATTCAAAATTAACAAATTGGGTGTGGATTATTGCATGGCTCATGCATCAGGTTATGTAAGACATCATATTCATATTTTAAAATATAATTCAAGTTGCTTTTTAAGGGACTCATGACCTACTTTGGATTGACACTCTGTAGTGAAAAAAAATGGTAGATTTGAAGAGAGAGAAAATAGATCTAACATTTACATTAATTTTATGGGAGATTTTGAAAGATTTTAAAAAAAGCTTTCTCTTAGGGTTTTCACTGTTTTTATTGGCAAAATTTTTCTTCAGAAATTTTTTTACTAAATTCAATGGATTTCTTTTTATTTGTTTATTTTTCCTCCTATAGAATGAACTAATTTTTTTTAATTCTAAGGATTAGAGTGAAAGCTCAATATTTATTTCATAATTATATTAAGTGATTTATGTTTCAATTGTGTTGTGTGTCTTAATTTAATATATTTGAGCCTAACTGATCTTGTGTGTAGGAACGATTACATATATGTAATGTTTGATACTCTAAATTATGGAGTGAGAGTGGAAGTTTAGGGTTAATCCTATTAAACTAGAAAATTAAGACCATAAGAGTAGGCTTGAAGAGTGAACATAGGGTTTGTTAACACTTGAATCACTATAAATCTCTTGTGCTTATTTTCTTCTTCCTTTACTTATACTTTTAGTTATTTGTGTTTCCCTTAAAGTTTTAAATTTTCCATCAATTCAACCTCTCTTCTTAGTGCACAAGGACCAAAAAGTGGTATTAGAGATTAAGTCTCAAAACTTATCTTAATTGCTTGAGAAAAGATCATGGCATAAGTCTCAATATATAAATCTCTTATGCTTATTTTCTTCTTCCTTTATTTATACTTTTAGTTATTTGTGTTTCCCTTAAAGTTTTAAATTTTTCATCAATTCAAGCTCTCTTCTTAGTGCACAAGGGCCAAAAAGTGATATTAGAGATTAAGTCTCAAAACTTATCTTAATTGCTTGAGAAAAGATTATGGCATAAGAAGGAATCCATTTTCATCTTAAGTCATTCTTTGAAGGATTTGTCTATGCTCATTAGAAATATAAAACAAAAATTTATCTTGATAATGATGTGATGGATCTTTGGGATGTGGTAGCAAAGGAATGAAACCCACCTACCAAAATAGTAGATGGAAGTGAAGAACTAATCACTACATAAGAATGGATTGAGGCATATAGAAAGACAAATAGGAAAAACAAGAGGGCAATGACCATCATCTTAAGCTTTCTTTCAAGAGAGGAATGTGAAAGAGTGTAGCATTGTCAAATTGCTCAAGGCAAATGGAAGGCCTAGGAGAACTACCATGAAGGCACAATGCAAGTAATGTTTAGAAAATTGGGCATGTTTGTGATAAAGTATGAACTCTTCATGATGAAGAAGAATGAGAACATCACCGATATGATAAATAAACTACTTGTTATTGTTAACAATATGAAGAAATATAGGAGAACTCTTACCAATTGTGAGGTAAATGCCAAAATTCTCAAATTTCTTCCTTTAGAGTTGTTTAGGGCTAGAATGTGTAATATCGAAGAATCCAATGAAGACATTTGTAAAGTACCAACTGATGTGTTTATTGAAAATCTTCTCACACATGAGACAACCATAAAAAAGGTTGAAGGAATGAAGAAGTTAAGAGGTCAAGGAGATAAAGGAGAAAAGAAAGCTTTTGCACTCAAATCCTCTACTAAAGACAAAAAAAAAAAAAAATGAAGGTAAAGCTTTTGCACTCAAGTCCTTTACTAAAGACAAAAAAAAAAAAATGAAGGTAAGCTCTAGTGATAGTGATGAAAGTGAGAAAGAAGAAAAAGAGTTTGTCATGCTCTCAAGGAGTTCCAAAGATCTCATGAAAAGAAGAAAAAAAAAAAAGAAGGAACCTTAAGAAAGCATCATCCAACTTAAAAAAAAAAAAAAAAGGAATGATGTGACTTGCTTTGAGTGTAGCAAGCAAAGTCATATCAAGTTTGATTATCCTAAACTCAAGAATAAGAAGAAGTGAAACAAGGAGAAGAAAAAAAGTTTTAAGGAAAACTGGGATGATAACTCTATTGAAGAGGAGGAAGACAATGAAGTTGCTAACTTTTGCTTCATGGCTCAACAGGAATCTCCTAATGAGGTAAGTACTTCTTTCCAATCTTATGATGATGATGATTTTAAGAATGATGAGCTTTTTGAGGCCATGTCCTTGAGATGAGGCAAGTACAAATTTAAAATGAAAACATATCAAAAAAATTGTTCTAAACTTGAGGATGATTTTAAAATTTTGAATGATCATGTTTCTAGCTTGAGGAATTCAAATGGAGAACTTTAGAACATCTTTCTAAAACTCCATCTTTACTTGATTCTTTAAAAAAAAAAAAAAAGAAAATGATTCTTTTAAAAAATGAAGTTACTGAATTGAGAAACTCCATCTCAAAATTTCATAAGGGGAAAGAGGCCTTGGATATGTTGATTATATCTCAAAGTTCACACATAGTATATAGGAGGTTGAAAAGAGGAGTGCTCTAAGCACTAAGCCTCTTATGCTTAAGGGTAAGGGAAAGGCACCTCAAAGCTCAAAGGCTAAGCCTCAACAGGAGGCATGTAAAAAAGACACACCTCCTATTCCTCACCACACTTGTTCTTATATGCATGCACATGTTGATGGTATGAGAGGACTCTCTACTTATATCAAGGTAATTCAAAGAAGGAAGACTCACAATTTTAGACTCCTATACCACTATTACATGAAATATGCTCATATAAATGTTTTTGCTACATTAGGAAGGCTCACTTCAAACTAGAAGATCCTTCAAAGTCTAACCCCCTAGGACCCAGTATTCTTGGGTACCTAAATAAAGATGAATTTGTTATGTTTTATAGGAATGCTTGGAAGCCACCAAGGAGAACAATGATTGACAAGTGAATAGTAAATGTTCAAACATATGATTGGAGATAAAAGATTATTCATATTAATCAAAGAAAAAGAAGGTGGCAATGTGACATTTGAAAATAATGTCAAGGGTAAGGTAATTAGCATTGGTGTGGTTAGTAAGAAAGGTTGTTGTGACATCCCAGTTACTAATCATTTAACTATCTTTCTAAGTCTATCCATTGTCATTTAAAAGACCGGATAAAAAAAAAAAATTTTTCATTTTTCATTTTTCATTTTTTTTTTATTTTTTATTTTTTTATCTTTTCTTTTAAGCATTATGCCTCTTATTCACCACTTAGTATTATTTACAATAAAACATACATGAATAATCAAATTAAAATACTAACTGACTGCATACTGGCCCAACCTCTATTACACAGCTAGACAGCGACTTTGAAAA
>CATIWR010075606.1:0-49064 GCA_949677035.1 Omphalea diandra | reverse complement strand
AAAACGGCGCCGTTTCAATCCATCAAAACGACGCCGTTTTGATGGCGGTATACCGTCGGTATACCGCCAAACCGAACCTAAATACCGAAACCGAAACCGAAACAAATCAAACCTAAATACCGAAAATTTTCTGGTTGGACCGGTTTCGGTTTCGGTTCGGTTAATCGGTTCGGTTTTGGCGGTATACCAAATGAATACCGCGAAAATTTCAGCCCTAATCTGAAGTTGACTGGAACGAATCTAGATTTCATGGGCTTTAAAAGATTGTGAGCTTGATAGAGGAAGTTCATGGGCGTGTTCTAACAAGAAATACTAATTGGGCTAAAGGCAGTGCATAATTGGGCTTACTTGACAATTGATTGGCCCGTTCTTTGTTTTGATTTTGTTTCAATGGGGGTTACTATTGCAAGTCCATTAACCAAGTGTTTTAGGCGATGGATTCAGCATTATTTTCTTTGGCATTATATATTACATTAAAAATTTTTACTTGGTCTATATCAAATACATATTAAGTATGGAAATTCTAATAAAAAATCCAGAAATAATATGTTTTACTAAAAAAAAAATTAGAATCTATTTTGATTTTAAAAAAAAAGAAAAAAACATATACTGATGGAAGTTTTGTACCGTCTTGAAATGGATAACAAGTATACTAATCAAATGATACTTCATTTGGGTGATCCTCTTATTGCATCAAGAAGTCAATGAAGGAGCAAGTCAAGCCACTTTCGCTGATTATGATGCCGTTAAGAAAAATTAAGAGAAGACCCTAAGTCAACTTGGTTGGAAACTTAGGAGGGAGGGACAAATACTTCATAAAGACCCATTGACGACTGGTAGCGTTTGGATATTGATGTAATTTATAACCAGTGACGAAATTAGAAAATATTTTTAAAACATTCACTATCCAATAAAATTTAATTTGTAAGCAATCGTAATTAAATTACATCAATATCCAAATACTACTATTGGTTAAATACTTTCTAAATACATCAACAAAGTTCTTTGGTTAAATACATCAATATTTTTATTGGTTAAATACTTGGTAAGCAATAGTAATTAAAACCAACAAAATCTAAAAGGCTTGGGGCTTCTTCGTCGCCCCTACTCTGTCCTTTTATCCTTTATGTCAGTAGCTCTCGATTTCGCCGTTATATGTAAGTCCTAATTATTAAGATAAAAGAAAAAAAAATAGCTGCTTTATTTATTATATATTTTGGTAGACTCTGAACTTTTTAAATAAATATGATTTATCATAAGATATAAATAACACAATACTTAGGTTATAGTCTTGGATATAATTTACGTTAGAAATACAATTATAACATTAATATATAAATAATATCATAAACCACCAAAATACAGTAAAAGAAACTAGCATATTGTTGATCATCCAAATAGTACTATTAATTTTCTTAAAAAAACTACTACTAAAAAAAAATATTAGGATCATCTGGGTTAAATTTATTGGGTCATTATTTTAAGCTGTCATAATGACACTATTATTTTATAATTTTAACTATTAATTCAATTAAGGATCATATAGATATTTTATATTTGTATACACTGTCAAAAAGTCTAATCATCTCCATCCCTCGCTTTCTCTCTAAGGGAAAAGAAGGAAAGGGGAAATCATAGCGCGATCTGGGCTTCGTTTGAGCTTTTGGGACGCAGCAGTGGCTGCACTGTGGTTCTTGATTTGTGTTCAGTCTTTTTACTAAAGCAGAAGTACGTTGCACAAATTATGCTTCTGAGGATTACCACCTAAAGTTAAGAGGAAGGAAAAAAGTACTAGAAAGATATGTTATGTCTTAGGATTTGATGGTGAGTGTTGGGTGTAACCATTTAAATATATAATCATGGCGCTCACTCTATGTGTATTGGAAATTCATGCCAAAAATTGCTGCCAGTAATGAATATATAGACAAACACATAGTCCCTGAACATAGGAAAAGCTCTAGCTTCCGCATGAATTGGAAAAGAAGATAATTTATCGTGGTGCAGATGAAATTATTCTTTGTTAATAAAATTAATTTTAATAAAGATCACACCTCAATGAGTTGATTCCGATGACTATCAAGCTATAATAGTAACAGAACAAGCACTAAAGACTTTTAGGGCAAGTTACGGCCATGGAGGATTTTGATAATTGAACTTATAAAAAATTCAGTGCAATTGAAAGAAACTATCAAAAACATACTTTAGTAATGAATCTAATATCACACTGTCCAACTAATTTACCTGGATATTAATGTAGTCTTCTATGTCATCAATGTTTTCAAGCCGCTGGTAGGACGAAAGATTACAACTTGCATCAATTAAAGAAGCATGATACAGTAGCAATATTATAGATGTGTTTTACAAGAAGGCAGCTATGCATTTTTCCATATAACAAGTCAGATCCTAAATGCAACCTTTTTCTACGTCATTATACATGAAATTAGCATGACAAAAGAGGTATGGTGGCCTACTTTGGTCAATTTGTTCAATGTGCCATCAATCTACATGAAGTAAGCCTGCATAGAAAAAAAGTCAGTATGTAACTTACACTTTCTGAAAATCAGATGCAGTAATGGAATTGTACTGCACTATGATCACATTACAATCTCAAGTAAAAGGTCCTCAACATTATTCTCCCCTTGCATTGGCCTTACTTGTTCTGGATATCTTTGAACCTATGATAGGAGAGCTAAGAAACCAATTAGGAGCACTATAAAGCCACTAACAGGTGAAGATGAGCCTGCTAACTTTCTTAAAAAGTAAAGGTCTGCCATATCAGCATCATCATCCAGCAATTGTTCAAATTCATCCTGTATTTGAAATGCTTTCAAATGTAAGTTCTAAATGTATATAGATAGAAATTGATTCCTTTGCTTAAGAACTTCATCTCTTATTTTATGACATGTTATAGTATAAGCATTACCTCTAGATTGAGAACATTCAAAAACTTGGGTTGACATGAGTAAACATAAAGGAAGAAAAGTAAAACTTACATTTTATGGTTACAGTTCATGTAACTTTCAGTTCTAGTGCCAAATCCGCAGGGAAAAAAAAGCAATTTGATCTGTTCTTTCTCCGTTAGTGTTTGTTTTAATTTTTTCCTCAAATGTTTTTTTTTTTTTTGCTCTTGAAATTTTATCACATTGCCTTATTCTTTTTGTCCATATGTTCTCATGCAATTGGAGAAAACTGAAAATCTCATCCATAAAAATCTATTCACATCATGTGATATGGGTTATAGAAATAGGATTTGCTTTGCTTTTTTATTCTCTCACTTTCTCTAAGAAATTGTATATGCTGTTGCAAAATCAGTACCTAAACAGATTATGATGAAGTTGATGATATTTTTGACATTAAAAAAATATTCTTGTAACTGAGAGAAGAAATATTTAAAGAAAGCAATTCATCCCACCAGTAACATGCCTTTTGAACCCGATTTGTCTACCCTGTCATGGAACTCTTTAGTTTACGCACTCAATGCAGTTTGACATAAGCATACAATTAGGAGTATTTCAGGTGTCTGATAAATGTCATGCTAGCACGTACATATGTAAGATGAATAATATATATATATACATATATATATATTTATATATGTATAGCTTGGGTGTCAGCTCGTCTAGCGCAGGATAAGCATCGGTCGTCAGTTCACGAGTACGAGCATCAAGAAAACTACAAATGGCTTTTAGAGCAACCTCTAATGGTCGAAATTCAACTGTGAATTCACATTTCAAATTCATATGTATCAATAACCACAAGCAAATTTTTACTTTTTTTAATGTATCAAAGCAAATATCAACTCTATTAATATATATCTTCAATATTGCACATGGAACCAAATGGATAGAGTGTCATTGAGCGGCCATAACGCCCTGCAGAGCGTAGAGACGGATTTCTGTAATCTTGATCAGATCACGAGTCTCATTCACCAACTCAGCCTCCCTGTAGAACGATATGGTCATGCCTTCTCAAGGAATATGGGTTATGGTTTAGGTCCAGCAGAAGGCATAGTTAGATAAACCTCGAAAAGACCTAACACAAATCAAGGACCACGATGGCAGCCACCATCATATTCCAGAAGCTCAAACGAAACTCAAATCGTGCTGTCTTTATCTCTCCAATGGTTCATTGCTTGTTCTCCCCTTCCTTCTTTTCTCTCTTTTTCTTTTTTTTTTTTTAATTATCTTGGGAGAGTCCTACCTTTTTTTTTTCTTCTCTTATCTTTGAGAGACAAAGAGAGATGGGGAGACTCAATTTTTCAACTGGTTGGACTTTTTGACAGTGTGTGCTCTTCTCCTTTTTGTTTTGGAGGATATTGAAAAATGATACAAATATCTCTATTACCCTTAAATATTTAATAAAAAAAATTAATGATCAAGATTAAATCATATAAATTTAAGAGTCAAGATTATAAAGTGCTAGGACGCATTATAATCCTCTAGAATGACTCCAATTTTTATTACTTTATATATTTATATTAGAAGAGTTCGGAGGTTTTATCAAGGCGTTAAAGCCTTATAAATAGAGTATACTTTCTACTCCCATTTTCAGAGCAATTGTTTTGTTTTAATCAGCATCATGGATAAGAGTCGAGTATCCTATTTTGTTGTTTTAGTTTTTCTAATGAAAACATCAATATTTTCTTTAGCAATTCAGAAAAGCAACGTGACTGATGAGTCATCACTTCTGGCTATAAAAGCACAAGTTAGTTTTGATCCCTTTAATATCATGGCACATAACTAGTCTAACTCCACCACCTCCTTCTGCCAGTGGTATGGCGTTACTTGTAGTCCTTACCACCATAGAGTCAGTGCTTTAGATTTATCCAACATAAGTGTTAAGGGCAGCATCCCTCCTCAAGTGGGCAATCTTTCATTTATTGCACCTATCAACCTGAGCAACAACAGCTTTCATGGTGATCTGCCAAGTGAACTGGCTAATCTTCGACGACTGAAATTCTTGAATGTAGGAAGCAACAATCGTGTAGGGTTTATTCCTTCAAGACTTGGAATGTTGCCTAAAATTGAGGTCTTGATTCTTGATAACAACGGTTTCATAGGTACAATACCATTGTCCATTTATAACATCACATCACTAGGGGTGCTGTCCCTTAAGGGAAATTTACTAGAGGGAAATATTTCAGAAAAGATTGGCAATCTCTCTAAGTTGAAGAAATTAAGCTTGGGAAAGAACATGATTTCTGGTGCCATTCCTCCTATAGTTTTCAACATGTGTTCTTTGCAAATTTTTAGTGTTCCTTATAATAACTTATCTGGTAGGTTTCAAGATGATCTATGGAGCAGTAATTCCAAGTTTAAGATGGATTGACCTTGGTAACAACCTGTTAAATGGACAAATACCATCAGGTTTGTGTAAGTGTATGGAGCTTCAAGCCTTAGGATTGAATGAAAATAAATTCACAGGAAGCATACCTAGAAAAATTGGCAATCTTTACAAGCTAGAGAAGTTAATTTTGGGCAATAACTCCTTATTGGAAGGTAAGTACCATTCCTGTTTTGTCTCTAATTTTTGTCATGCTTTTGTTTCTAAGACTCCTCCATATAAGATTTTGAAACTCAAATGCTTGTAAACATGGCGATTTTTTTTTTTTTTAATGTTCTAAGTAAAACGAATAGAAGAAATAAGAATGAAAAAAAAATAAGAACAACAATAGTGAGCCATCCAAATCAAGTTTATGTGAATTCTACTTTTTAGAAAACTCAAACTCAAGATTCCATGATATCCATAATAAATGATATCATATTATGAATCTCAAAAAATATGATGTTATATTAGATAAGGGAAAATTATTTTGGCGGAAAACAGTAATATAGTGTCTATTTAAAGAAAAAATCTCCTCTAAATTAATTTTCACGATGAAGAAACTACGCAACTAAAATTGGTACATAAAAAATTCTGGAGGGAGGATTATAAATTAAATTGTTAAATTATTTCTTTGAGTAGTTATTCATGTGTATTATGATTTTAATTTTTTTTATTATAAATTCAATATGAATGATATTTTAATTGAGCATGAAATAGTACATTTTTCTATTTTTTATATGAAAATGTGATTTTCTTTTTTACGGCAAAATCTATATTGTATTAGAATTGTTGATTTATTTGAAGTTGATTTTTAATTACATTAGATTTTTGAAGATAACGTGGCAGCTTCAAAAGTTAATGAAATAAGATAATTAGTTGATACATGAAAAAAAAAAAATTATTTAACGCAGTTTCTAAAAGTAAAATTATATATTTAGTTGATTGATTGAGTGTAAATTATTTTATTTTTTTTACATGTTAAGTAGCTCCATCCCTTCAATAGAGGCTGCAATGACATTTTGATTTAGGCATTCTTTTTCTCTTTAAAGAAAAGATAGATTTTATTGTTTTTTTTTAAGCTGCAGTTAGCAAAAGTAATTGAAATTTTTTGAAAAAATAAAAATTAAGTTAAACAAAGAAATTTTCAAAAGTGGTTGCAAACTCAATATCAAATGCAACTTTACCCTATTTTGGACCGATATAATGATACTAATAACTTTTCAGGTAAAATCTCTCTAGAGATTAGGTATTTTACTAAACAGCAATATTTGAATTTAGAGACCAATAAATTTCAAGGTATTATATTACACCATTATTTTTTTTTTCCTTTTAATTGAAAAATCATGTCACAATCGGGTGGTTGGAAATTGTACTTTGCTTGAGGATTTATAACAAGTGGATAATGACTTTACAGATATCTTTATTTATGTTGGGATAGCTCAAATTGCTTCTTTTTTTTTTTTTTGGATTAAATTTAGCTTCGATTGGGACTTAAATTCAAGATCTCACGATTTTAAAAAATTACTCCAGTATTATTACATTAATAACTCATAAGTCAAATTACTACTTTTTTTAACTTAGACACACCACCTTTTTTCTTTTTTTGTTTTCTTTCTCCAGGGATAATACCTAATGAGATTGGTAACCTACATAATCCTGGGGTATTGCAATTGGCATTGAACAGGATTATTGGACCTATGCCATATGCCATTTTCAACTTGACAATGTTGGAACTTATTGACCTCACTGCCAATCACATCTCAGGCCATTTTCCTGTAATAATTTAGGATCTAATACATGAATTTAAAATACTATTCAAAATTAAGCAAAAACAAATTACGTATCTATTTGCACGGTAGTTCCGAAATTGTTCTGGGTCATAATTGCGACCACTAAAAATTGAACACTGAGATAATTGGTTAGAAGGGTCGAAAACGAAAGCTAAATCTTATCTTCCTCTCCTTGACCTTTTCACAATACGATTACAATGAGCGTAGCAACTAGAGGTAAGGTAATCGTTATGAAGGTAGGAGATGAGACTTAGCCTATTTATAATAGATTTTAGCAAGCCCACCTATCACATGTCTATGTTAAAATAGGTCTACACTCACCGTCTTCCATATCGACCCACTAAAGGTGTCATAAGCTCATAACTCATTTGATCACAATTTAATTGGGCTTACCCACTAATCAATAAACTATATTATTGAGTTCATTTTATAAATAATTAAAACAAACCCATAATAAATATTAGCCCACATAAAAATTCTAACATTCTCCCACTTGGATAATATTAATTATGTCGTTTTCATGTTTTATGAAAGAAAATATTTTGAAAACGACTCTCGGACTAAATATTTTAAACTCAAATGTGGCCACAAAGTTTAGAAAACATATAGTTTATTGATAAAATGATACTTTAAACATAATTTTATCCACATTAAATCATCAATATCGAATCATGATAGTAATTATGTCCCTTATTGACATAGTACCAATCCATAATCACAAATATTGACAACTTAATCGACCTGGATTCCGATATGGCAGTGTAGCAAGAAAATAACACTCACATGTGATCAATACACTATTTTTTTCGTCAGTCCTCTATTTCCACCTCTTAAAGTTTGTGCTAGTCAAGAGTTCAACACTAGCACTACTACTGTTGAGACTAAAGGAGATGCTTGCAACAAAATAAAAACATGTATTAGAATTGAGTTATATACAAAATTAAACTTATAATTTACACAATCTAAAAAATGCTAGCATCACTACATATTTCCCTTTGGGCAGAACATGCACATGCAATAAAATTTCTAGTTATGAAGTACACAATCGAGTTTACACCAGTTTTGAGAAATCTATCTCCTTTGGGCAGACAGACTCTCTAGACTAATGCAACTCTAAGCACAAATAGCTTCATTTCAACAAACACTCCCAAAATCAATGCATTTAATAACACCCTTTGGGCAGGTTATTGTATACATTAATTTGAAATTATCTTTTCACAAAAATTAAAAATAACTCTATGAATTTCAATGGATGTCTCACTTTGACGGTAACACCCATATCAACTCATAAAATTATTTTTAATTAGAGATTTATTAAAACCCAATTAAAATACATACCAAACATAAATATATATTTCAAAAAATATACAAGATACCAAACATAATATACCTTAATTTTAAAACACATGATCATTATCTCATATATGTGCAAAACAAATATTTATTAGCAATTTATTTATTTTTATCACAAAATTAATATCACTAAATAATAAACTGACAATTAATTATATATAAACCACCTAAATATATATATATATATATATATATATTAATAATTATTGAAATAAAATTAAAATATACCATGATGAACATGAATATAAGTTTATTTGTCTAAATATTTGTCCACATAAGAAAATTAACTAATAATTCGTTTAGCTCAATCTGCAGAGCGCAAGGCTCTCAGCCTTGTGGTCGTGGGTTTGAGTCTCATGGTAGGTGTTTTGATTTGTGGTTTTAAAAAAAAAATTCACTAAACAATTATCCAATGCAAATGTTTGAACCCGCGATCTCAGCATCATCAACATGCACTAACCAACTAAGTTAATTACATATGTCAAAGATGATATTACAACGATAACAGGAATGCCCTCAATTGCAAGTGGATAAAAAAAAAAAAAAAAAAGAACAATGAGTGTACAAGTTCCAAAATTGAATATACGCAACACCATATTCTATTCTATGAACGTAAACAAACTTTGAGGCCAATTTAGCATAACTAACATGCTATATGCCAACATCCAATATATATTTATTTATGAATTTCACCTGCCAATACCCAAGATACATAAATTTACAAATTTTACCTAGAAGGGCAAGAGATTATTTAAACCAATAAAAGATTCAACCTAAAGCATCTTGTCAAACCTAACAAATAACCATGTCGAAGAACAAGTGGCCAAACCAAACAACTCAAATGACCAAACTGTAAAGTTTAATGCCAGCATACATCACTTCTTGAGAACCTTGCAAGAACTCCACCACTTATCTTCCAACATCCAATGCCGATACCATTACCAAACATAACCATAGATCCATGGTCCGGTTTGTTCCCACCCAAAAAAAATAAAAAATAAAAAATAAATAAAAAAAAGCTCATATTTCTGTTAACACATCGGCAAGAGCCAATGACCCAAAATTTTACCATGCTTCTTATGCTAACCAAATTTTTAGAGAGCTTAGTCCGCAGCTAATTAGGTTTTCTTGATACACACGGATCCCTGGCCACATATATTAAGGTGGGAAAAGCGGTGACTACCGGGGAGGCTTCATTTATACCACAATTTTATGCTATGTTAAATTAGTACAAATCAATTCTCCTATTAACCTCATCATAACTTTTTTCTTTCAATGAAACAAGTAAATAAACTCATAATTTAATTATCAATAAAAAATATTTACGATTCTAGATCATGTACAATCTCAAGACTCTGATACCACATGTAATAATTTAGGATCTAGTTTATGAATTTAGAACATCATTCAAAGTTAAGCGAAAACAAGTTGCATACCTGTTTACACGGTAGTTTCGAAATTATTTTGCGTCATAATTGCAACAAGTGAAAATTATACACTGAGATAATAGGTCAGAAAAGTTAAAAATGAAAGTCAGGTCTTTCTCTTCTTGACCTTCTCACAAGACGGCTACAATGGGCGCAACAACTAGAGTTAGGGTTATCGTTATGAAGGCAGGAGAGAGGATTTAGCCTATTTATAATAGATTTTAACAGGCTCACCCATTATAGGTCCATGTTAAAATAGGCCTACACTGACCGTCTTCCATATCGGCCCACTAAAGTTGTTATAAGCCCATAACTCATTTGATCACAATATAATTGGGCTTACCCTCTAATCAATAAACTATATTATTCAGTTCATTTTATAAATAATTAAAACAAACTCAAAATTAATATTAGCCCACATAAAAATTCTAACACTTCCATCTACCATTGGCCTTAGACTTCCAAATCTTGAGGGGTTATACCTTGCACTAAATGAACTCAGTGGATCCATCCTCGACTCTATAGGCAATAATTCGTCTCACCTTATAGTCCTAGACTTATCCTACAATTCATTTGCTCAATCTATTCCTGAAAACCTTAGAAATCTAAGGAATTTGTAGCTTCTCAACATTGGTTATAGTCTTCTAATTAGTCAATCTTCATCTTTTGATTTGAGCTTTCTCTCATCTTTAGTGAATTGCAAGAACTTATTGGGTTTATGGGTAGATGGTAATCTCTTGAATGTCAATCTTCCAAAGGAGATACATAATTTATCTTCCTCTCTTGAGATTTTCTCTAATAATGAGTGCAAGATTAAAGGTAGCATTCCAAGAGAAATTGGAAATTTAAGTTCCTTAATAGAGTTAAACCTTGAAAATAATGAATTGACTGGAGAAATTCCCTCTACAGCTGTAAGATTACAGAATTTCCAAAGTTGGTCCATTAGAGGCAATAGATTATATGAACCAATCCCATTTAAGATATGTCATTTAGAAAGCTTGGCCTTCTTGCACTTATCAAGTAATGATCTGTTTGGATCATTACCTTCATGCTTGAGTAATCTAACCTCTATAAGAGATCTTGACTTAGCCTCCAATGGGTTTACTGCCTGCCATACCTTCAACTTTGTGGAGACTAAAAGACATCTTGAAACTAAACTTATCTTTAAATTTCTCTAGTGGTTCTGTTCCATCAAAAATTGAAAATTTGAAGGTGGTGGAAGACATTGATTTATCGAGGAATCAATTATCTGGTAGAATCCCAGCAAGTATTGGAGGCCTTCAGCATCTGAGTACTCTCTCAGTGTCTGGTAATAGGTTACAAGGCAACATTCCTCAATCATTTTGTGATTTGGTTAGCTTGGAGTCGTTAGATCTCTCAATAAATAGTCTCACAGGAATGATTCCCAAGTCCTTGGAAAAACTCCTGCATCTCAAATATTTCAATGTGTTGTTCAATCAATTGCAAGGAGAAATTCCTGATGGAGGTCCATTGATCAACTTTTCTGCTAAATCATTTGTGGGAAATGAAGCATTGTGTGGGTTAATTAGACTGCTAGTGCCACCATGCAAAGGAAGATCTTCCAAGAAGCATAGTTTGTTTGTATACATTTGCCATTACTTGCATCTATGATATTGATAATTGGCTTCATTATCATTGTCATAAGGCACGGTAGACAGAGCCCTAAGCTTCCCCCACCTCAAGGAGATTTGATACCTTTAGCAACGTGGAGAAGAATTTCATACCATGAACTTGAGGTTGCAACCTGCGGTTTTTAGGAGAGTGACTTATTAGGTAGTGGGAGTTTTGGCTCTGTATACAAAGGGAATCCATCAGACGGATTGACGGCTGCAGTAAAGATTTTTCATCTGCAACTAGAGGGTGCATTCAATAGTTTTGATGTTGAGTGTGAAGTTTTGCGCAATGTTCATCATCAAAATCTTGTCAAGATCATTAGTAGCTGTTCTAACTTAGATTTCAAAGCCCTGGTACTTGAGTTCATGCCTAATTATAGACTGGAGAAGTGGTTGTATTCTCATAACAATTTTTTGGATATCGTCCAAAGGTTGAACATTATGATAGATGTTGCATCAGCACTTGAATCTCCATCCCGGCTATGCTACACCTGTAGTTCATTGTGATTTAAAGCCTGGTAATATTCTGCTCAATGAAGGCATGGTTGCACATGCGAGTGATTTTGGCATTGCAAGACTTTTAGGTGAAGGAGATTGCATGAAACAAACCATGACACTGGCTACTATTGGTTACATGGCACCAGGTGATACTTCTATGCTGTTTTTATCAAAATCACATGCAATGATTACGTCAAAAAATAATACTACTGCGCTTTTTTCATGTCAATGCTCTATTCTAATGAATAATGAAAACTTAAATGTACAGTGTGGCTTAGAACGAATCGTGTCCATAAAAGGTGATGTTTACAGTTATGGGGTTCATTGATGGAAACTTTTACAAGAAAGAAGTCCACAGATGAAGTGTTTGCAGGAGAAAGGAGCTTGAAACATTGGATTGAACAGTCTTTGCCGAGTGCGGTTGATGAAGTTGTTAATGCTAATTTGTTGAATAAGAAGGAAAAACACTTTCCTGCTAAGAAGGATTGTGTATCAAACATTCTGGAATTGGCCTTGAAATGTTGTGCAGATCTCCCTGAGGTAAGAATGGACAGGAAAGAAGTTGTTGCTGCCCTCAAGAAGATAAAGGCAAACGTCTCTGTGGTGTGCTGACCCGTTTCATTATCGTTAATCTTATGTGCTTTTCCATTTATATTGTGTATATACATTCTTAAAAGACCTAAAATCAGAGATTAAATCAAGGGTTGTGAAATTTTATGCAAATGTCGACGCTAAGGACGCATAGCTGAACAAGATTTAAGGTGTCCCTATTAATGAGAGGCATACGTACATGAAGGATCAAAACATCAATATTCAAAAACCATAGCTAATGGGAGTTATGACTTCTGCTTCTAATAACATTCACAAAAATACAGAAGCTTCTTGTACAAAGTAATGAAGTACCTAGCCGTTGGATCCATTCTACATTTTAGCGTTGGGTTTGATCAATAGAGGTTACATTTACAATTATATATGTTCATTTTAAAATTTAGTCATCTTTCCCAACGCCAATAATTAAACAGCCAAATAAGAGTTGCAACTTTAGAGAGCTTCATAATTTTCAATTCATTCACCATATTAAGGATGGGTGTATTTTTAACTAAAGCATCAAGGATTACTATATTTCAAGATTTAAGGTTCAGAATGCAAATGCTCTCATTTAAATCTAGTATCAGCAGATAACAATGTCTAAATTGAACTTGACTACTCTCCACTGTAAAACAATGAATGTTTAACAGAATGCAACTGCTAGCCGAGGGAGAAAACAGTGCTTTCAAAATTTTCAATGAAATCAGAAAAAAACGTTGACAAAATAGAATTTAGGAAGGATGCTCTCCGATGAAACCTTTGACAATGATCACAATTGAAAAAAGATTGCGTGTGTATAAGAGAGAGAGGGAAGAAAGAATACCAATCACACAGAAGTATAGAAGTATCAAAAGGATGAGAATATGTTTATGCTCTTGTCCGCTCAGAGAACAAAGAGGAAAGCCATAATACAATTCATTGTTTGAACCAAATCCAACCAACGCAAGGTTTACTTGAGTATGTGAACACACATTCATTCTGAGGAAAATAACAATACATCCTCGATACCTTTCATTACAATCAATTTAAACACTCCAAAGCTAAGATAACGTTCTTTTGAGTAATCAAACAATTGGAGTTACATGGATAAGAACCCCTCATAGACAATTCAAACCATTAAAAGGCAGCCAGTTATTATGCAACAGGATCCATAGCAGCAGCTGCAAGAAAGAGAAAACCAGAACACATTTTCTCAAATACTCATAGAGCCAGATACAAAAATATAGCTTATTAGGCACTAGCAATCACTCTAAACATTTAATCACACCAAAGTCTTATTGTAAGTTTATAATAGTTAAAACATACAATGGAAGCAAGGCAAATTCCCAATCACATCGCAAATTGTTGTGCCAAGAACTCCAGTTTTTAACCCCATTTCCATCTATGCATAAACATTTCAAGCATAGATATTTGAAGCAATGCACATATAACACTGGTGACAAATACTAACCATTTTGTGATGCCTGTTCTTCCTTTTCTTCATCAATTGTTCTCCAAACAATATCTTTGAGTCCAACCGACAAGTTCTTGTAGAACTGCAAGTTCAGCCAATTGATTTCAAAATTAGGGCTGATAATAGTTGATACACAAAGAATTATTTTAATGTCTTTTCAAAAAGAAAAATATACCAACAAAAAGTAATTGAACAACGATGCTAGGCTAGAGACCCAGTTTAGCACACATCACTCAATCCATCCAAAGAGCCAAAAAAACAATAGTAAATTTTGGCCTCGAGCTAATTTTTCTGGAGTATAACTACCACAGAAATCATTTTTCATATTATTCAACTCACCCAAGTAAGATGCTTATAGCATATGTATGTCTTGTTTTTACTTAACAACAACGAATAACCTGAAGCAGACACGGATGGCCACATAGGCGTTCATCTGATTGAAAGCTGAGATTGTTTCTATTAAAAAATCAGATGCCATAACAAGCACAGTCATTTTAACACCATACCTTGTGAAATTCTAGAGTATCTCCACCTGATTTTCGAAGCTCAACCATATAAAGAGAAGGGGCCACCTCATAGATCTAAAGGAAAGAGAATATCTTAAAAAAAATTATCTTAACACGAATATCTAAAAAAAGAATAATCTTAACACTATTGAAAGATAAATTTCTGCATTAAGATAATCCTTAAGACATACTTCTGTTGCAACAGATAAATGACCCTTACGACCAGTCTTCTCCCCCTGAAGCTTCAACTGATATTGGAAAAAAGAAATAGCAGTCTGATCAGAATCAATAATCTAAATTTTGGTCAATAACAAAACAACTAAATTTCAATATATCTTTCGTTTGTTCTCAATCTGATACTATATTTTATCAAACTAACAAGCATCATGAAATAAATGTTTTAGAGTAATAACTATCAATGGTCCATGTTGGGCAGCAAAAGCTCAAAAAATTTTCATTCAGCTCAAGAACATGAAGATTTAATCTCATTCACTTTATGTCCATGTCATTTTTCATGATCCCAACTTAGGGAGTAGCAGCAGAATGAGTCATATATACAGCAAGAAGTAGGATGTAGAAGGAACAATCTCTTGATAAAAGAACAACTAGATAATCAGCATCCACATGCCATGTCAACAATTTTTTGGCACGTCAGCACATGTAGAATCTTAACTCTGAATCAGTCAAAAAGAAAAAAATAGCTCAAGTGTGAAAATGTATGAATCTTCATTGTTTAGGGAATGCATTGAAGAAAAACATGACGTTCAAGGTACAAATCTAGCTTATGTTCTAAATAAACCATCTAAATCCTCATTGGAAAAGAAATAATCCATCTAAACATCAGAAAAGAGAGATAATTGAACCTTGAAGTTATTTTTCTTGACATTGAAACCCAAAGGCATTGCAGCTTCTTCAATTTTTGAGATTATCTCATTAGCAGACCGTTTGGATGTAAATCTAGTTTCCCGTTTCACAAGGCCCTGGACAACAAAGGAAAATGTAAATACTATTAGGCTTGTCTTTATGAATAACTCAGAAACGACTGCATATCCAAAGAGGTATGGCTCACCAAACAACAGAATTAGTGATTAACATGCTAAGACAATTTGGCTCACACATAAATTATTTAATTTTTCCTTGCTTTTTTGTCCCTTTTTCTATTTTTTTTTTAAGTGGTAGAAGAAATAAATATTAAAACATGGCAAGCATTTGACCTAAAACATGCTATAAAGCATCAAATCTGCTGATCAATGGGCCTAAGAGCAAAGCCCACTTCTGTCAAAAAAAAAATTTAAAGAAAAAAGAAAAGATGATGACCAATGATCAGCGTAAAATATACCATTTGTTTCTCGAAAAGACTACCGAGGTTAAGACCCTGGGATGTAGAGATAAGTTCAAATGCATTCATAGTCACAGGTGCCACAGGCCCTATAGGTGCTTCACGCCTCTCCACAACAAGGTTTTGATTATGCTGTTCAGCAAGAAGAAAATCAAGCACATACTAGGAACAGAATAACAGGATAGACAGCTAAAACACGAGGTTTACCTCCGACTCATTGAAGATAGAGTTCACATCATCGAGGCTAACTTCAGCTTGTTCAAAAGTTGGTGGCTTATATCCTTTCTTAAACCACTCATTTTCAATAACCTCAGCAATAGTAATACGCTGTTGCACACCATTACCATGGTAATGGTAAATTCACAGATGCCAGGATACAGTGCTTCCTTAAATTTATATTAATAGGAATACATATAAAAGAACGTGTATCAGAAAGAGAAGAAAATAGAAGGGGGGAAGGACGTACAGTCAAGGGATTAGGATCTAGAATTCTTTTGATTAGTTTCTTTGCACTCGAGGAGAACCATGGAGGACATGTGAAGTCTGCCTTAAATATCTGCCATCACATAGGAACCAGTTAGCTTTAAAATTAACACCGTGGCAACTGGCCTTTACAACTGTATTTATGCACATAGGTCACCAATGCCAACCATGACAAGCGTCCATCTAGTTATCACATAAAATGAACAGCTGACAGGAATTTCAGGACAAAGTATGCTATACTTGTGACCAGCACAACTAGATCATGGTTATCTCATTTGGAAGCTTTCTCATGCTCATTTGAATAATTCAAGTGCAAAACTTCATAAGAATTTTTAGGCTATCATTTTCCGAGCCAAGCTTCTTGTTTATGTATGATATGGAATAATGGATGCACACACCAAATTTTGCTACAACAGAGTTCAAAGCAGACATCAAGTCCAGAGTTTACTCTTGCTAAGACTGCTAACTTCAAAATCAACATCTTGAGCAAAATGCCCTAAACTTCCTAATGATAGTTCTCAGCAATAGATTACATCAAAAGAAACATCCCTGAATGCAAAGAGATGCATGCAAGAGATTGCAAAGGATCCTAATTGGATTCCCAGCCATTAGTCATGATAACGTTCATAAAAAATATTCTCACCAAGTCCACTAAATATCACACATGACTAGATTTTTTTTATTTGTTTGATTTGTTTTAAAAACTCTGAAAGCATACACATGCACACACAAAGTTGAAAGAAAAGATGGAACCAATCACCTTTTTGTAGAGAGCCATGAGGTTGGATTCTTCAAAAGGCAAGAAACCAGCCATTAATACAAAGAGAATTACACCACATGACCACAAATCTGCCTTGGCTCCATCATAGCCTTTATTATTGATGACCTAGAAAAGAGAAGCACCAAATAATAATGAGAAAAAGAGAGTAAGGATTAAAGCAACAAGAAAAAATGGTTTGCAGAAAACACTAGCACACCTCTGGTGCAACGTAATTTGGTGTTCCACATGCTGTGTGAAGTAACCCGTCTTCCTAAATCATGGTTGAAAAAAAAAATCAGCTTGCATTTTTGTAAGAAAGAATTTAAAAGTGACAACTGATGCTTGTGCAAGTTGCCTTGCCACTTCGTACCACATATTGAATAAAATCATTTGTAAAGTACTCAGGCCATGAAGCCATCACACTTACTCGAACTTGCTGAGGGAGTGCACTTAATCCAAAATCCGAAACTTTAAGAACTCCATTGACATCCAGTAGCAGATTCTCAGGCTGTGATTCAAAACCACATTAACATTCTAATCTTACATAACAAATAACCCCATTAACTATTAGCAGGAAAAGAATAGTGCATCAACTCAAAATATTTTTGTCCACATAAGTCCAAAAATCAAGTCTAAGACTTTATTAAAGAAATTATAAATTCTGAAAGATTAGTTGAAAATTATAAATAGATTAATCATAATAACTATCAAACCTTCAGATCTCTATGGTAAACTCCTCTGCTATGACAATAATCTACAGCATTGACAAGCTGCTGAAAATACTTTCTTGCTTCATCCTCTTTCAACCTCCCTTTACTTGCCTGTCTCAAGGAAAATAGCACAAAAACAAAAGAAAAGCTAAGTTGTTAAACAATTTGCACAATAATTTGGAAGTAAGCATTTTGAACGTATCCATCTTACAATTTTGTCAAAAAGTTCACCCCCAGTAACAAATTCCAGAACAATATATATTTTTGTCTTGCTTGCCATTACCTGCAACAAGAATATCAGTGGAAATTAGTTATGCAACCAACAAAACAGAAAATATGAACTACTTGGATTGAGTGTAAAATTAAGGTCTACAAGATGGAGGATGCAAGAAAAAAAAGTGAAAAAAGTTCTAACTGAAACTGCACCAGGAACATCAATGAAATCAGAAAATAAGTACATCATATATAACTGAAAAATGTAAAAATGAAAAAGGGCTTCAAACCTCATACATGCGGATTACATTAGGATGTCTAATAAGTTTCATTGTCGAAATTTCACGTTTTATCTGCAAAAAAAGGCAAACAAAAAAACGATATAACACTTGTTAACGAAAAATAGCAATTATATCAACAGCAAAACCAACATCATTAGCATACAAATAGTAATAAGCTTTTCACTTTTCACAATATTGAAAAACTATGCCTTTTTTTGCTCACTAAGCAAGTTAATGAGCCAAAATTGACATCAGCACAACACCAAAAACCCAAATTATTTTTCCTTACCCTCGGTCAAATTAAGAAGTAACAGCAGAAAAAAAAAATAAAAAAAAAAACAATAAAAAACAACGAACTACAAGCCTAACAATAGAATTAATTATGCATGATAGCAAAACGACAATTCTCCCAAATGAAGTGACTTTTTAAAATTTTCTCGGCAGCCAAACAGCAACCAATAATACAACAAAATCTTCAAAAATCGAAGACCAAACAAATCTCAAACAGAAAAAGAAATTTGAAGGAAATAATTTCACCTGACCGATCATTTTATGCTTAAGAAGCTTATCTTTATCAAGAATCTTAATGGCAACATTCTCTCCAGTCTCTATGTTCCTAGCATACTTCACCTTGGCAAACGTTCCTTCCCCTAACGTCCTTCCTAACTCGTACCTCCCGACGCGCGTTCTACTCGCCCCACTCCCACCTCCGCCGTCTCGAGAAGCCATCCTATTGGGTCTCTTTCTCTCTGTAGGATTCCAAATTCTCTCACTTTTCTCTATCTAGAAATGGAATTCAAAGAATTCCTGCTGTATCGGTCAAGACCTCTTCTTCTTACAGGGCTGCCACACCTGAGATTTGGCCACCCTCATCTTGAATAGCAAGCAAGTAAATCAGGAAAAGTAAACTAACTTATTCAAACCCTAACAACAAAATCAAGCTTTTAATGGAATAATAAAAACGTTTAATTAACGCTGATTATGACGGGGTGAAGTGTGGAGACAGAAAAGGAAGCACAAATTCACGACTTGATCGGACAGCAACCCCATAAAATCGGAAGTTGCGATTTCTATAATAAGAAGAAGGAAATATCGGAAACCTTGATCGATTTTCAAATTCAGGGATAGAAATGACAGAGAGGAGGAGTTGCAGAGATCTCGAAGATGGATAATGACAAAGGTGGTGATGAGAAAAAGAGGTTTTTGATAATGGCTATGTTTATGATTATCTTATTATCATTATTGTTCGTTCTGTTGTTGTGATGCCGGTGAGGTATCATTTGGAGACCAATAGTTGTATTATATAACGGCCTGTGATCGCGCATATTCATGGTATCTCTCTGTACATCGGAATATTCAACTCCATCCCAACAATGTCGTCAAAGCCACCGAATGCAACTCACGTACAATTGTTAGAAACCTACTCGAAATTGCATTGTTTTTTTTTTTTTTTATCTAACGAAATTGAATTTTCACAATTGAATTTTAACTCGACGTTCTAATCTAACGAATTAATTTTAAATTTATAAGCCAATTTAATAATTAAATTATGATTTTCACTCGTAAATGATATTATTAATAAATTTTTTTTAAGTTTTAAATGTATTAAAAAAATTTACTTTATTAAAGCTCATCAAAACTTATAAGTTTTATAAAATTTTAATTTTTTTAAGAATAATGAAAGATACCTTCATTGATAAATAGTCATTCAATATATATAAAAGAAAATAAACTTATAATTTGAAGTACTAATGTGAATTTAATCATCAATACTATTAATGATTGCACATTAACTCAACTCTAAAATCATTATTTTATTTTTACATAAATCTTCTTCAATAATTTTGTGGATTGAAAATTCTATAATATACTAAAACAGATTTAAGAGACAATATTCAATAATATATCATGTATTACTAAACAATCAATTTGAAACTATCAAAACTTTCAAAAGAAAAGAGACAAAACTCTCACTAAGAGAGATCAAATGACAAATCGAAAACAAAACACTTTAAAAGAGACAAAACAAAATAACAACTAATAAATAAGAGAAAATAAAGAAAATAAGAGAAAGAGTTTGTTGGATGTAGCCTCAAAACACCAAAAGAGAAAAACTGTTTTCAAAGAAAAGAAGAGAGGCAACTAGGATTCTTTTAATGTCATTAGAATAATTTTATAAATCTTAATGATACTTAGCTCATTTAATAAATAATTTTAAGAACACTAAATCTTTAATATTTCATTTGACTTTCATATAATTCAAAAACAACTATTGTCTATAATTTTTTCTATTAATTTTAATTTGGAGTTGCCGCTTGCTAACAAGTAGTTATTCTACTCTTGCATTTCATCTTTTTATTATTTATTACTTTCAATAAACTTAAATTTGTTGTTCTATTAATAAATTTGCCTTTAGCTTTTCATTTTTTTTTAATTAGATGGCGTTCTATATTTTTTGTGGATATTTTATTATCTTTAGTAGAAAAGTTATTCTCTTTTATAGATATTTTCTTTTTTTTTTCTTTTTTATGGGTATCTCCTCTCTCATACAGGTATTGTTTTTTATTTTTTAAAAAATAATGACATTTATTGGTTTTGAAATACTATTGACTTACTCGATGTGATGATTATGATTTTTCAAAATTTCATGACAAATTTATTAAGGTGCTTCATTCAAAATAATCCTATGACATCAAAACAATTTTAGAGCTATATGGAAGGGGTATCCTAAGTAATAAGTTGAATTATTCTAATTATTTTGTTAGATTTAATCCTAATTTTTCAATACTAATATCTTGAATTATAGATGTTGTATGACTTTTTATTTTGAATGAATAATATATTATTTTTATCAAAAAAATAAATTATTTTAAATGCTTAACGTCAGTTTTATGTCTCTATAAATAAGCAAAATATGAGTTAGGCGGTGTTTTGATAAAAATGAAATTAACTACTAAAAAATTAAATATTGAATAATTTTAGTTGTAAAAATTTACAAACTGAATAATTTTAGTTGAAAAATTTTAAGATTTTAATTTGAATAGATATCAATTTTTTTTTAAAAAAAAAAGCATCAAGGATAAAAGATAAATTTAAGATAGAATAATTAAGTATTTTTAATAATAGATTATCATATCATTTAATTTTAAATATTTTAAATTTTAATTATATCCTTATTATAAATATGAAAGAATTGTGATAATAAATAGTTATGATTATGACTAAACAATATATTATCAAAATATATCAAAATAGTGAATTTTTTCTATTACTTAATTTATTAAGTAAAAATTTTGTACTTATTAAATTAAATGGTTTAATAAAATTAATTGCTTAATAAAAGAGTGTTATCAAATACACTAGAAGGACTTTTTTTTAGAGTGCTATCAAACAAACTTTAAAAATCAATATTAAATATTTTAATTTTAAGTATTTAATATAGTTATTAAATAGCTCTTGAGTCAAAATTAGCTTAGTTTAATTTGCACTTATAATAAAAAGAAAAGAAATCTAAACTGGCTTAAAACAATAATTATTTTAAAATGTCATGATTAAATTTGATTGAGTTCTAACTTAACTTGAATCTATTTGTAACTTAAAATAATAGATTCAAATCATCTCAAAGAATAAGACTCTCTTATAATTATACATAATTTGCTTTATCATGATATAAATTAATCTCTTATAATTCTTTTTTTTTTTTCTTTTCTATAAATTTTCTGTTCAATTTTGCATAAAAGATGTTAATTTGGTTAATATAAAAAAAATCAAAACAATAACAAATTTATTAGCTAATTCTTATTTTTTAAGGCGAATGAATGCACTCATTAGAAAAAATTATTTATTAAATATCAAAATTTTCATTTATTGATTATCATAAAATAAAAAACTATTTATATTTCACTCCAAAAGTTTTTTTCTCCTTTTATCAATGTTAGTCTTTCACCTTGCTTGAAAACCCTTTTTAGAAGATGCTTAAAAACATATTTTATTATCACGTTGCTTATGAATTTGGAACTTGACAAGTATTGGATTCATAATTATTGATTATAAATATCCTACAATCAATTAAATCTTCATATTTCTATTATATTTTATTAGTGAGGAAAAATCTTACATTCAAATTAAATTTTGCACACAACAATCAAAGGATAAAAAAATTTCCACTTAATTTTATGAGTCTATGACAACGTTTTAAGCAAATTAATCATAAAATTTAATTTATAAAGTCAGCATTTCTTGCTTATTATATATAAAGAGTATGCATTTTCTGAGCTCTTAGAATAAGCCATAAAAATATATATATTAAAAAATTCACATTATTGAGATATTATAATCGATTAAAATTACAATAGTTTGAATTAAATGTAAAATATTAATAAATATTCTTATGCAAAACAAAAAAAATGACAACAAAGCCAAAACATTTCACAATTAAACTTCTTGAAAATAATTAATAATATTGTTAAACATTGTTTAATCATTTTATTTTTCAAATGTCTCTGAAAAACTATATTAAAAAATTTCAAGCCCTAAAACTAATTTATGTTTTAAAGAAGTAATTTATAGTTTTTTTTAAGTTAAACTCAAGTTAAAGTTGGATTCAATATTAAGAATAAAAATAATTCAAAATATATTTTGAAAATAATTAAAAATGCTTAAAAAAAAGAGTCTTTCATTGATAAAAATTAATAAATACAACTCATAACAAACAAATCATCTTGACAGTATTTAAAAAATACATATAAAATTTGTTAAAAATATGAGTTTTTCCTTTGAGTTTGATTGATCATGTTGATAGAATAATTATATATAACGTTTTTTTACTGCGTTTGACACATTGGCCAGAAATATATTCCACTTAGTGGCGATATTGAGCCACAAATCAACTTTATTATCATTTGACAAATCTTTAAAAGATTTTTATCTTTTTAATATCAGACTCAAATTTCTTTTAACTCTCATGATAAAAGACAAACAAACTCTCACAAAGAAAAACAAACTCTAGTCAAAAGAGACAAAACAAAATACATATAATATTTTATCAATAAAATTAACAAACAACTAAGAAAAATAAATCTAATATAAAATTTCAAATGAATTTTCAATCAAATAAATTTATTTTCATTATTAAAAGCTTTGATTTATCTTTAAATATTAAATAGTAGTCATGAGATATTTTTTTTATTCATTTTTATTTATCATATGTTTTTCAAATTCATTATTAAATAAATATAAGAGATTTTATTATTAAAATCTATAAATTATGATCAATTTATATGAATAAAATGAAAATGTAATTTGATTATTTATTATGACTATAAAAATACAAATGAAAAAAAAAAAAAGAAATGATAGAGAGCGATCAGATTGAGTTGATTATTATATGACGCTAAACAAAAACCATTGACGGAAGTTAAAAAAAATTTAAGAGAGATATCTATAGGTAATTGCCATGATTTCTATAATAATTAAAAATACTTAAAATTGGAAATTCAAATTCTTTCAATTGTAAGAGTATATTAAGATAAGGATGTGACTTTATCGTCTGAATTCAATAAAAAAAAAAAATTTCTACACTTTTTAAATATTATCACGAAAAGATAATGATTGCAAACAATTAAAATGATGAATAAAAAATGTTTTTTTGGAAAAATAACAATATCACTACGATATTTGTGAAGTAAAAGATAATAAAGTAATTGGCATCCTCTTGTTTACTTTTTTTTTTCTTTTAAAGTCATGAGAGTTATTTGTGTCGGTGCGGTGTCTTCCTTTCCAATTTTGTCTCCGAGTAATTTTTTTTTTTTGGTCGTTTTTGGGCTATTTTCAGCGTATATTAGCTTTTCTTTTATTAATTATTAATAATTTAATTTAATTTCCATCTCAATACTTAAAAAAATTATATTTTATATTTTTAATTTTATTAACAATCAATTTATGTATTTTTCTTTTATAATAGCCCAAATTTGGCATCCTCTTGTTTACTCTTTTTTTTTTTTTCTTTTTAAAGCCATTAGAGTTATTTGTGTCGGTGCGGTCTCTTCCTTTTCAATTTTGTCTCCGAGTATAATCTTTTTTTTTTTTTTTGTCGTTTTTGGGCTATTTTCAGCGTATATTAGCTTTTCTTTTATTAATTATTAATAGTTTAATTTAATTTCCGTCTCAATACTTAAAAAAATTATATTTTATATTATTAATTTTATTAACGATCAATTTATGTATTTTTCTTTTATAATAGCCCAAATCTATTTACAAATAAAAACATTTTTATTATCTAAAAAAAAAAGAAAAAACGTGTTGGACTACGACCCTTGTGTCTTTTTGTTAACTTGTAGAATTGCCAACAAACCAAAATAATTGAACACGTGTTTGAGCAACCATGTTGATTGCTTTCAATTCAATACTTAGACTAAGGTTGAAAATTCTAAAGTGATTCAAGCTTGGAATTAACAAGGTCGGATTCTGAAAATCTTGATTTTGGATATTTTTTAATAAGAAATTATAATATGCTATATTTTTTTTTGTCAAATTTTATAATATGCTATATTGAGGGATAATATTTTCCATAAAAAATTAATTTACTATCATGTTACGTATATTGCTTCAACTTTAAATTTAATCATGGAATCAAAATATTAGGCATTTTATTAATTGAAACACAAATGAGAGTGTTTTCGACCCGTACTTAGAAGCGTTAGACGAGTTTTTTTTTTTTTTTTTTTTTGAATTAGAGGGTGTGAAAAGTAATGATATTGAATAATATATATTTTTTAGAATAAATGATATTGAATAATGTTGAGTAAACAAAAGATAAGAAAATGAGATGAGTAAGTTTATGATAATTTATTCAGATTCCTTCCCACAGTCTATGGCTGCAACACAACAAGAGAAATGGTCAAGAATCTCATCCTGAGCCTCCAATGTTGCTGCACAAATTGGAAATATGGGCCAAAGAAATGAACTTTTTGTACGTAGAATTGTCGACCAAAATCATAAGATGCCCCCTTAAACTTTTTGCGATGGATTAACGTAACACTTCACTTTTAATTGTATCTATTTAATAATTAATGCTTTATTTTAAACTAATTGAATCATTATAGTTTTTTAATGATCAATTAAACACAAATTGTTGATATCAATAAACAGAGGTGTAAATCACGCACTAAAGCAAGCAAATAGTAAAATTATATTTTAATCAAAGAAAAATATCCTCATTATTTATTCTTAATTTTTTATCTTTTATTATACATTATTTTTCTCTCAATGAAATCTCGGCAAATCTCTTCTTTATTTTTTAAAATTTTCATTTCACTTCCAATTTTTAATTTGATTCTTTATCTCCCTCTCTTGCTTTCTTTCTCTTTTCACCATAATTTTCTCATTCTAAATCTCATCTCTTCTTTCTCAAACCTAAGTGAACCCAATTTTTTACTAAATCCAAAAATCAATAATAGCTCTTTCTTACCCAATGATGATAATGACGAACAAACGACGACAACAATCATTGGCAACCCACCTTCTAACAAGATCCACAAGTCATGATGAAGAAACTCCAACTCAAAAATCAATGGCAGTTCCTCTTTTCTTCATCGATGATGATGGTGAAACAAGCAATGATAGTGAGATCGCCACTAGCTACTGACCAAAGCAACAATGCAATCTTCTTACTAGAGCGACAACGATGATAAATTAATCAACAGTAAGATGAGTAGAGAATATTTTTTATTTTTTAATTTTTTAGGTCATTATTGCTTCCTAATTTCAATTAATAGTTTTTGGGTTTTATTATTGTTATATATTGGGTTATCTACTCTCTAAATCTGTAAGTTCTTCTACTGTGCCTTTTTTTTTTTCCTTAGTTTGGTTCTTGAGAAAATTTTCTTCTTTTTCTTTGTTATTTTTTTACATATATATTACATTTGTGCATTTTCAGTGCTTCCGGGTTTGAAGACGTCTTGATGAAATGGTGAGTTTTGTGTTTGAAATTATTTTTTTGATTAGTTGAAGACTAATTATCGTATTTTCTTCAAAAAAATCGATAAAATTGGAGTTGATTACTCTTGAATGGGAGCTTATCTATTTTTTTTTTTCTTTTTTTTGGGTAATGTTTGGTGACATGACAAACTTTTTGGTAGAGCTAAGGGTTTGGTGGTATAGAAATAAGGAGATTTATGTTACTAATAATCTACTGAAAATACATTACGATATGAGGATATTTTCGTCCGATTAAGGGAGTAAATTTTTTAAAATAGACATGTGAAACTCATGTCTATTTATTTATCAAGTGAACATTTAATAGGTTAAAAATAAAAATCTAAATATTAAATAGATTATAATTAAAGATGAAACGTTAAAGTGACCCATCGTGAAAAATTAAGGGAATAAATTATGCATTTCGCCTAGAATTGTCAATTGTGTCGAGAAAACTCTAGATTAATATAGTAAAAACTAAAAAGCCGAAATAGTTGTGAGATAAAAAGGCTAATTTCTCGCCAAAAATGCTAGAAGTGGCCTTTGTTTTGTATCATTTCGCTCGAAAACGCGAGAAGTAATGAGAGAGACAAGGGAAAATAAGAGGAAAAGAGAAAAAGGAAGATGTCGTCAATTGCTTTGGTTACGCTTCGTAGTTATATGGGTTCATGATTCCATAACTGATCATGCTTTGAAATTTCTTGTTTACCTTTTTCTGAATATTTATATCTAGCTTTGGTCTAATAAAATATATGGTAGATCTTCTTTAAATTCGGCACCTAGCATTTACCGATCCTATTTTTTCCTTTTCTTTTTAATTAATATTTTACACTTATATTATATAAATAAAAATATGGGAGAAAGAAAAAAAAAAAAAAACAAGATGCAGATGATTGTCTACTTGGTTAGTTAAATACCAATTACTTCATAGATTTTTAGATTTTGATTACCGAATAATAGAGATTTTATGAATAAAACCCAACATTTAACTATATATATATATATATAATTTTTGAATATTGGCTTCTTTTTTATAGTTTTCTTTTATTTTTTCTTATATTTTCTTGACTAAAATCTAAATTTATTTATTTTGTTAGTTTATTTAGATTTATTTCATTAGATTTATAGTTTTTTTGTATTTTATTTTATTTTATAATAAATTATCAAATCTTGCTATATTTATATATTTAAATTTTAGATTCATTATTTCTTTATCTTCATGAATACAAATTCAACTTTTTTTTTTTATGTATTTTAATTTTACTTTTGTTATTTTTTTAAGGATTATATATATTTTTTTTCTTCATGAAGTTCGTTAGTTTTCAATTAGAGCTATAGTTCTTATTAAATTCTTAAATTTTACAAACTTATTTTATAATGAACTTTAATTTATCAATTATATTCAAGTTATTGAATTTATTTAAAAACCGTAAGAGTCTGTTTATGGTTCTAGTAATCATTAAATTGAGTGTATTTTTCGTTGAGTTATAATGTCAACTACTTAGTTGTTCTGATTGAAAAATTGCATGAATAAATTTCACTTTTTCTATATTTGGATACTTATTGATTTATCGTTATTATTATATCTGTAGATCAAGTTTTACAATTAATTATATAAATAAAATTTTTCAAAAAAAATAATTATGATATATAAATCAAGATTCTAATATATTATATAATTATTTATATGATATAAATAGTCAAAATTAATTTTATGATAAATTAGAAAGTTAAATCTAATTGTATCTATATAAAAATTTTAATTGAATGAATATAAAATATAAAGCTTAAATTGCTTAAATCAATTAATTCAAATCTAGTAAAAACAAAAAAATACAAGTTGACTGAATCATAGTATTAATATGATTATGACAGGTTTGACTTGTATAAAAATACTATAATTTTAGTTGATAATTTTACTCTTAAACCGTTCATAGATAGACTAATAAATATATTTTATTTTCATGATACATGGTATAAATATATTTTATTTTCATGATACATGGTATTCACATTTAGCTTTGATGGTTCTTTTGGGTGACATTTAAATGATATTGATGTAAGGTCACTCTCATTTGTAGTAATCTTTCGTGTCATCAATTTTTTTTAAAATAATTGAATATATTTTTATTTATAAATATTCACACGACATTTATAAAAGATGATAATTTTATAATTTGGAGTATAATATGAAATTGATTATCAATATTATCAATAATACACATTTGTTTAACTATGAAATTATAATTTTATTTTTATTATAATTTTTTAATTACTCTTATATTTATTAATTATGAATATCTCCATTAGATATAGTGTTATAGTATAATGTAAACTGAAATTTATATAATATATAATAACATATTCAAAAGATAATACTCAATAATATACAATCATATATTATTAAACAATTAATCTTAAATTATTAAAATTATTAAAAAATAAATTAAAATTCTCATAAAAAATAAAATGATAAATTTAAAATAGAAAATTTTAAAATAGAGAAAATAAAATAAATAAATATGATAAAAACCTATTTTATTAAAAATAAAGAAAATAACTTTTAAACTAATAAATATGTCTTACACGTTAATTACTGGACTAAATATCACCCACATGACTAGTCAACTACAATAATGCATCTCGATAAGCTCAAATAAGGCCATGCATGGAGCCACAACATGACATAACTCTCTTATCCCACGGGTTTGGACAATATATTTTGACACAATTAAAAACAAGTTTTTGACTCTCTCTCTCTCTCTCTCTCTCTCTCTATATATATAGTTAACAATTGCAACACGTTACTAGATTCTTTTTTTTCCCCTCACGTACGGATATAATTTAAAACATTGAGTACATTGAATACCGCGGACGGTGGTGGAATTCACGTCAATTGTTCTAATTTTTTTAATTGAAATACAAATAGGAGTATTTTCGTCAAATGCTTGTAGTGTTGGCGTTTTTTTTTTCCCTTATAAGATATTATATTTAAATCCAGTTGAATTTGATACTTGAAATAGGAGAAGAGTTTGTGACAAGTAATTATATTATATGATATTGAATAAATAAAGGATGAGAAAATAAAATGAGTAAGCTTATGATGATTTATTAAGATTTCTACAAGATCCATGACAAGAGAAGAGGTCAAGAATCTCACCTTTTAGGCCCCGATGTTGCAGTACAAATTGGAAATAATGTGTTAAGGACCACATAAGAATATGGTGATAGATACTATTGACAATATTGTCATATATAAATGATATGCGTATCAATTGGCCATTGTCTTGTTATATGGGTTCATGCTTGCACAACTAATCATGCTTTGAAATTTCTTAATTATTTTTTCTGAAAATTTATATCTAGTCTAATCTAATAAAATATATGTTAGATCTTCCTTAAACTCGGCACTTAGTACTTGCCAATCCTCCTTTTTTTTTTCAGTTGAAATTTCATTAAATATATAGAAAATTAAGAATTAAAGAATTGAAAATTTTAATTAAATTGTCCAAAATTCACTTTAACAAACATTTAGCAATCTAGAATGGGATTCCACAGGAATTTTGTTTCTTTACTAATGCAATGTGTGACTACGGTTGAATATAATGTTTGTATTAATGGCATTTGCTCCTTGAAGCCTTTTAGGGTCTGAGGCAAGGGAATCCTCTCTCCCTGTATCTTTTTTTTTTTTTTTTTAAATTACTAATGCTTTCTATAAATTTATTTGGAGTACTATTCAACTGGAATAAGTTCATCAAATCAAATTATCCAGACTGTCCCCTCAATTATCTCACTTGATGTTTGTTGATGATGTGATGATTTTTCCTAATGCAAATGAAAAGGAAATGGAGAGCTTGAAAACCATTCTTCTGCACTTCTAGGAAGTGTCGGGTCAATTGTTTAACTTCCTCAAATCAGGCCTCATTTTTGGAAAATCTGTGCCTCCAAGGATAAGAAATTATGGGAGTTAAAAGAATTGGTGCAAGGAAGCTGTTATCTGGGTATTCCCGTTAGATGGGGAAGAAATAAAACTAAGATGTTCAATTATCTTCAAAATAAATTGGCCAGAAGAATCAGTTCTTGGAAATAGAAAGCCTATCCTATATTGGAAGGGACATTATGATCAGGTTATGATAATGCCAAAGTACTTGGGAGGGCTAGGATATAAATGCCTTCAAGATTTTAATATAGCTTTACTGGCTAAACAACCATGGAAACTCATTACAAATCCCAAATCCCTCTGGGCTTGACTCATAAAATCCCTTTATTTCCCTCATTCTAATTTTTGGAGGGCCAAGTCCTTTGGGAATGCTTCATGGGCTGGAAAAGTTTGTTAGCCACTAAAGCGCTTTTGCAAAAGGGTGTCACAAATTAGTGCATCTTAGTTGGTTAGCTGTTGTCAAAATTATAGTTTTACTTGGTCATTGTTTTGTTCCTATTGTTTAGGGATAAATAAAAAGTATTTTGCTGTTACTAGGATTTTATGGGATTAGTTTGAGTCCTTTTAGGAGAAGTTTGTTAATTTTAGCATATAAATGTCTATCTAATGTATTGCTTTGATCATCTTTCAATTGAGAATACAAAGTATCCTTCATTCTCCAGTGTATTTACTTTTCCTATTTTGTTGTTCCGTCTATTCCCTTTTTTTTTTTTTGTTATGGTATCAGAGCTTGGTTGAGACATTCAACTGATCTTTCTTTCTTCTTGTCTATCAAGTTTTGTTGTCTTGTTGGAAGAGATTGAAAGTTGCGGACATATGAAGTTAGAAATGGAGGAAATAGTGCAAACACACAATATGGTGTTAAGAAACTTGTAGCAATAAACTATAAATACTGGAGAATGTGTATAAAAGCCTATCTTCAAGGTCAAGATCTATGGGAGCTCGTTGTTGGTGCTAACACAAACATTCCTGCAGACACTCTGGAAAATGTTGAACCATGAAGGAAATGGAAGATCAAGTGTGGTAAAGCTCTCTTTGCTTTAAGGACTTCAATTAGCAAAGAGTTCATTGATCATGTTCCTGATGTTATTTCACTGAAAGAAGTATGGGAGAAACTTGAGAGGATATTTTCCAAAAAGAATACAACAAGGCTGCAATTCTTGGAAAATGAATTGGCAGCATTAACGCAAGGAGGTATGTCAATTTCTGATTATTTCTTGTGTGTTAAAAGTATTAGTGCTGAAATTTTAAAACTAGATGTGAATGAGAAGATTAATGAAGCGAGATCGCGACAGTTTCTCATTTAAGGCTTGAAGAAGGAGTACACTCCTTTTGTCACTTCCATTTAGGGATGGGCCAATCAGCTTTTAATTGAAGAATTAGTCTCCAACCAAGAGGCTTTGGTGAAGCAAATGACAAATAATTTTAATTCAGATGTTGCTCTTTTCTGTAAAGAAAAGTATAAGAAAAAGATCACTTTATCAAAAACTAATAGTGAGGAAAAAACATCAATTACCAAAAGAACTACTAGTGATACTCTCAGACTAATTATGTGAAGTGTTATAGATGCGGTAAAATTGGTCACATCAAGAAAAATTATAGAGTGAAGCTCTCCAAAGCAAATATTGCAATCGAAATTAAAGAGAATGATGAGTTGAAATGCGAGCAGTGCTTTACCATAAAAGCAGTTGAATGAAGAAAGAATGTCACTGCTACATCAACAAAAGGCCAAGCTTTCTTTAGCCATAATCATCGCAAAGAGGAATGGATAGTTGACTCATGTTGTTCTCACCATGCAACTGGAAATGATTTGTTGTTCTCAGAGCTACGCCAACTTGATGGAGAAACAATAATTATCATAGCTGATAACTCAACATATTCAGTAGCAAAAGAAGGTGTTGTAAAGATTGATGTTGGCGGTGCAAGCACTATTAAATTGAATGATGTCTACCATGTTCCAAGTTTGAAACAAAATTTAGTTTTTGTTCCTCAAATTATGAGTTCAGGGCAGTATGTTTTATTTGGTCCAAATGATGTAAAAGTTCTCGATAATATAAAGAATATAACTGTTGATGTTGTTATCTCTAGTGTGAAGAAAGGCATTTGTTTTGTCAGTAGGAGAAGTTTATGTGAAAAAGACAAGCCAAGCAAATAATGCAGCAATTTGGCATGCACAATTAGGCTATGTAGGTTATCAAATGTTGCAGTAAATTTCTTTAAAGAAATTGTTAGATGGTGTTCCAACATTAAAGAATGTTCATGAAGATGTGATATGTCAAGGCTGTCAGTATGGCAAATCACATCATCTTCCCTTCAATAGCTCATCAAATCGCAGGACAACAACATTCAAATTAATTCATATAGACTTGATGGGACCATAAAAAACTCCTAGCTATAGCGGCTATCATTATGTCATGGTATTGGTGGATGATCACTCAAGGTACACATGGGTCTCTTTCTTCAAAGAAAAAAGTGAAGCTTTATCCAAGTTTGTTGAATTTAAAGCTGTTGTAGAAAAAGAATTCGGAAAGAAAATCAAATGTTTGCATAGCGATTATAGAGGAGAATTTATGTCAGACGATTTCTTTCAATTTTGTGACAAGAATGGTATTCAAGGACAAATGACTTGTCCCAATACCTCCCAACAAAATGGGGTTGCTGAAAGAAAAATAGCTCATCTCACCTCAAATGTCTTTCATGGTTGCATGATAAAAATCTTCCTTGAGAGCTTTAGGCTGAAGCTGTTCAAAGTTCTTGTCATCTGATAAATCGTTTACATCTATGGCCAGGTAAAGAAAAATCGCCCTTTGAAATTTTATATGATGTTAAACCAAATGTTAATTACTTTTGAATTTTTGGTTCAATTTGTTATGTCTGTATTCCAAAATCTAACTGATCTAAGCTTGACCAAAAGCAAAGAAGTGTGTTTTCGTTGGCTATGATTCATGTAGGAAAAGGTGGAGATGTATGAATCCTGAAACAAATAAGTTTATCACTTTAAGAGATGTCATATTCGATGAAGTCTCATCTTATTATTTTGCTCAGAAAAATTTGATTCAGGAAGTTACTCTTGATGGTGATCCCCCTCTATTTCCTGAAAACAATATGGAGGCTTCAAATAATGATGAAAGTCCAACTCCAGCCACCCCAAATTCAAATCACAATGAGCAACAAGCTCAAAAGAGATCTTCGAGGGAGAAAAGACAACCAAAATACCATAAAGATTATGAGGTTAACATTAATAATTGCACCATTGCTTCTTGTTTCTTTACTGGAATTATAGATGAACAGGAACCAACAAGTTATGAGGAAGCCAAAGATTGTCCATAATGGAGTGCGGCTATGACAAAAGAAATTGCAGCTTTAAACAAAAACTAGACATGGGAGTTGGTCCCAAAACCAGAGGGTTGTGAGCCAATTACATGTAAATGAGTCTATCGTTTGAAGAGAAAAGTATATGGGACTATTGATAGATGTAAAGCCTGACTTGTTGCATGTGGTTTCTTTCAAAACTATATATTAGATTATGAGAAGACTTTCAGTTCAATTGCACAAATGGTAACTGTAAGATCAATTTTCTCTCTTACAACCTTTAAGAATTAGAAATTGTGGCAGCTTGATGTAAAGAATGCATTTCTTTACGGTGAATTAGATCGTGGAACAATCTAAGGACTATGTTTCCAAACAATTTCCTGATCATGTTTGCAGATTGAAGGAGACATTATATGACCTCAAATAAGCACCACGTGCTTGGTATGGTAAAGTTGCACAATATCTTACCTTTTGTGGCTTTAAGGTATCTAATGTAGATTTTGGTTTGTTTACTAAATTATAATCAAATAAACATTTGTTAGTTTTATTATATGTGGACGACATGATAATTGCTGGAGATGATGAAGTTGAAATATCTTGCCTAAGAAATGATCTTTAAGTTCGATTTGAAATGAAAAACTTAGGTGACGTTGGGTGTTTTCTTGGTTTAAAAGTGAAAAAATTAGAACAAGGATACTTTATATCTCAATGAAATTATGCTAAGGATCTATTGAAGCGTTTTAAAATGGGGGAATCAAAGGAGATGACAACACCAATGGAGTCAAATCTCAAGTTAAAGAAAAAAGGAGGGAAGTTGTTGCAGGATGCAAGAAAGTTTCACCAATTTGTTGGTAGCTTAATTTATTTAACTATCACACAACTAGGAATTGTTTATTCTGTTGGTTTTATTTCTCAGTTCATGCAAACTCCAAGAACTTCTCATTTAGACGCTACAAAAAGAATTTTGCAATATGTGACGGACAGTCTTGAATATGGTATTTTGTATCAAAAAAGTGATGTGCTCTTGTTGAATGGATTTACCGATGCAGATAGGGCTGGAATGTAAATAATCGTCGTTCAACATCAGGATATTGTTTCTGTCTTGGTTCAGCAATGATTTCCTAGTGCAACAAAAAGCAATCTATTGTTGCCTTGTCTAGTAATGAAGTTGAATATGTTGCAGCTACTATGGTTGCACAAGAGTGCATTTGGTTGAATTGTTTGATGAGAGATATGTTTTGTGAAGTTGATTATCCTGTGCAGATCAAATGTGATAATGAAAGTGCAATCAGCTTGCTTCTAATACAATTTTCCATGGTAGATCAAAACATATTGAAGTTCGCCATCACTTTGTGAGAGAAAAAGTATTGAATAAAGAAATTGAGTTGAAGAAAGTTGGCACAAGTAACCAGGTTGCAAATATATTTACAAAGACTTTAGCAAAGGAAAAATTTCAGTATTTCAGATCTACTCTTAGGTTGCTGGTTATAAGTATGCACTAAGGAAAAGTGTCACAAATTAGTGCATCTTACTTAATTAGTTGTTGTCAAGGTTATAATTTTACTTGGTCATTATTTTGTTCCTATTGCTTAGGGATAAATAAAAAGTATTTTGTTGTTGATAGAATTTTATGGGATTAGTTTGAGTCATTTTAGGAGAAGTTTGTTAATTTTAGCATATAAATATCTATTTGATGTATTGCTTTTATCATCTTTTAATTGAGAATAAAAAGTATCAATCATCCTCCCGTATATTTACTTTTCCTATTTTGCTAGCTTGAGAAATTTTCCGTTTGTCATTCCCAACCTCCTTTTTCAAGAACCGGAATGAGAGTTACCGATATTATCCAGGGGAGGGATTGGAACCTTAATTCTATAGCCCACTCTCTCACCCTGTAGGAGATCAAGGCTGTTGAGTTTTCACCTGTGGGGATGGCCAGTATACTGTCAAGTCTGGCTATAATTTATTAAGAGAGGAACGCTCAAGGAATCACCCTAGTTCTTCCTCCTCTGTGTCAAGTCCAAAGCACTGGAAATGGCTGTGGAGTTTAACTCTTCCTAAAAGTGAAAATTTTCATTTGGAGGCTTATCAGAAATAAACTCCCAACCAGGCAAGTGTTATCTCTAAGGGGTATTCGTATGTCAACGTTATGTGTGTATTGTGAGGCGGATATTAAGTCTTCGATGCATCTTTGACTTCAATGTCCTCATACTAAGCTGGTCTGGTTTGCTGCATCTTTAGGATATTATCCTAACATTGATGATCACTTATCTTTTAAGGAATGGTGGGTGGGTATGGTTGAAGCTTGGACAAGGAATGGAAGGATAGGAAGTTATCATCGAAATTTGTTTCATTCTTTGGGCAATCTGGGTCAGCCGAAATGATTTTGTTTTTTCCCATAAGATTAAGAGTCCAACTCAAATTGTACGAATGGCTGAGTTATTGGCTAATGAATTTATATTGAATTCTTTTGTTATAAATTCTGACTTTCAAGTTAATGAGACTAGTCAGCAGGCCATCTCGTTCACATGGTGTATTAAGGCAACCACTTCCTTTGACTCAGTTACTTACCGAGCCTATAGTGCGGTAATTGTCAAGAATCTTCATTCTGGTCCAGTGGATGGTCCACTTGCACAAAGTTGGCTTTTTCTGAGGATGCTGCTGATGCTTATGCTGTGATCTGGGATTGCAGCTTGCTAATTTTGTTTTTGAGATTAATAACTCTCTGGTTGTAAATATTCTTAACAATTTATCCTTTGAAGCGTCTTGGGACATTGTGGGGAGTATCCACCTAGCAAGAGGAAGACTTTCTTCCTGTCAAATTGTTGTTTTTAGGGCTCTTCCATCTGGTTCATTCAGGAATGTTAAATGGATTGTTTCCAATTTTAGAAGGTGAAGTCTGCCTTTTGCTTGGTTTGCTAGTCCTTCCCTTCAGCTTTTGTATTTGCTTTCTGTTTCCGTTTAACATATCTTATTTCAATGGGGAAAAAATAAAAAAAAATTTAACAAACCTCGTTTAGTCATTAATGATATAATTTCAAACATGACATTGACATTTCACATTTGTTTTTGTCCATTAGGTTGTTGGATTGTGACTTCTAATAATAACTTTTATCTTCATCTGAAAATTAGTTGGAGACAATTTATTGGTTCGGTTGGCATTACGTGGCCAAGTTGTCCCATCTCATCAATAATAATGGCTTCATTCTTTGAATTCAAAAAAGAAAAATAAAAAGAATGAGTGTCATGTTTGAATCTTGTTAGATAGGTATAACTCATCCAATGAGACAAACAAAATCGTTACGTTCACATCCATAATTTATAATAAATAATTAGATAGGTTTTTTAAAAAATCATTAAAATGATATTAGATTTATATGGAAACCCATATTTTGAAATAATTTAATAAAATTAAATTATATTTTAGTAATTTTTATGTAAAAAATTTATATTTAAAATAGATAATTTAAAAAAATTTTAATTATTTAAAAAATAATTTGAAAAGAAAATTAAATTAAAATTAAAATATAAAATGTTAAGAAAATTTATTTTGATTAAAGAATTTAAATAAAATTACTTTAATAATCTAACAATTTAAATTGACATGACGTTTGTTTTAATCTTCACGTACAAGTAAATTTAGTCTGTATCTCTTCCAAGTTTATAAACAAAGAGGTGGAGGTGAGAGTTCATCATGTTCATAGACAGTGCTTTAGCTTGTATTGACGCTTCGACATGAGAGGGGTGTCCGAACCCTTAATGAGCCATCGACTCCTGTTGTAGAAATTATTGTAGAGGATCTCATAAGTGTAGCTTGGCTTGGGGTCTCCCCTCCTATGTAACCCAAAAAAAAAAAAAAAAAAAAATATATATATATATATATATATATATATATATAAAGAAATAAAAATACTTTTTTTTTTTTATGTATTAAAAATATTAAACACATGGTATGTGCATCCTCCCTGATTTTTGACCCGGGTTCAATCTCCCATTTCATTATAATTGTTTGATCCAAAAAAATATTAATATTATATATAACCTTGTCATCACCTATAAAAATTTCTCTTTAATTTTTTCTTTAATTATCTTCAACGTCTTTTCTATATGTCAATGGCACTATAAAAATCTCTCTTTAATTTTTTCTTCAACTATCGTCAACATCTTTTCTTTATGTTGATAATGGCTAATTTTATCTTTTCGCTTTCTTTTTTTTACGTCGATGATAACTAACTTCATCTTTTTACTTTTTATTCTTTTTTTTTTATTTTTTTCAATTTCAATAAATAATTAAATTATATTTTCATCTTATTTACATGAATTAATCAAATTTATAGATTTTGATGATAAAATTTTTTATATTTCTTTAGTAGTGAATTTGAGAAAACATATAACAAATTAAAAATGTATAAAATAAGATTCTATGATCATTAAGGTTTCAATATCCATATACAAATCAAGACTTCCAATAATGATAATAAGTTTATTTGACTGAAAATTCGTTTATAATCTTATGTTTTAGTTATTTGTTAAGTTTATTGATAAAATATTATATATCTTCTCTTTTGTCTTTCTTTATAAAATTTTACTTCCCTTCTTTTATGAAGTTTATTTGTCTTACATCATAGGAGTTAAAAGAGTTTAAATTTGATATTCAAAAAATAGAACTCATTTAAAAACTCGTTAAATGATAATGAAGTTTGTTTCTCACCAATGTGCGAAACGTATTAATGAAAAACTCTTTTTATTATTTATTTTTTTTTTTAAAAAAGAAGAAGTAAAGTTCACTTTATCTACAAATCATTACCTTTGATGAAATGAAAAAAAAATGTTCATCTTATTTTTCTTCCCAAAAAAAAAAGTGCTCTTATTTATAAAAAATTTTTCAAAAAATGATCATCGTATTTAGAAAAAAAAAATTGATTAAAGTGAATTTTAGACAGAAATAACTTTCAAAGAATACCATTAATCTGCCCTAAAATTATAGAATTTCCCTTTTACAATTTTCCCTTAACAATAGGTATTCAGCTTTATCGCGTTTGTCTAAATCGAAAAATTGACCTTAAAAAAACGAACAATAAAAACCATAGAAATCGAATGCACTAAAATTTATGATTAATTTGGCCCATGAAAATAGTAATTTGATTTGAAAGAGTTAAATTGGGCCTCAACCTTTGCCAAGAACTGAACTTTGAGCCCAAAATAATAACACGGCCATCCCCATCTTCCGCTCCGCTTCAAAGCCCTGATCATTTTAATGTCAAATTTCTAGACTCGTACAAAATAGGTGCAATAATGGACGAATTAATATCAAAAAACGAGAGCAATGTACCAATTCTACCATGGATGAGAAGCCCAGTTGACACTACTCTAATTCAAGACTGCCCTCTTGATCTCCTCCCCGGTCTCGACCTCAGATTAATACCGGCTCTACAGAAATTAGGGGTTTCGTCGCTTTTCCCGGTCCAAGTTGCTGTTTGGCAAGAAACAATCGGTCCAGGTGGATTCGAGCGAGACCTTTTGCATCAATTCACCAACTGGAAGTGGAAAAACATTAGCCTATGCTTTGCGCATAGTGCAAATGCTGTCTACTCGCGTTGTTAGGTGTCTACGCGCTTTAATTGTTTTGCCCACTCGTAATTTAGCTTTGCAGGTTAGAATTTTTTTTTTAATTGAAATTTGATATAGTTGGTTAGATGATAATTAGAGGTCAAAAAATGTTTGCTTACTTTGGTTTGGGTTAAAGATGTTTTTGCTGCAATTGCACGTGCTGTTGGATTATCTGTTGGTTCGGCTATAGGGCAGTCTTCTCTGGCTGCTGAAATTTCTGAGCTTGTTTGGAGGCCTAAGTTTGATGCAGGCATTTGTTATGATCCAGAAGATGTGCAAGAGTTTGAGAGTCCAGTGGATATATTGGTGGCCACCCACCCCTCGACGGCTTATGGATCATATTAACTCCACTAAGGGATTTACACTTGAGCATCTTTGTTATCTTGTAAGTAGCAGAATGTGGCATCTCCTCCTAGTTAAACGTGTAGCTTTGAGAGTTGAACTCTAATGTATTTCTTGGTTATTATGCTGAATTTATTTTGGTTTGAGCCTATGTGCATAAGCTAGTTTTCTGCGTGATTGAAAGTCTTATAGTTTCTACATTAATTTATTCATGACTAGCAATTTGAATTTGTAATTGTCAATTATACTAGATGTATGCATTTCCTTGGTTTCAACTTGTTTAGTAATGTCAATTGTCAAAATTCCATTGGTTACCAGTCATTTTCTTGGGGGCTATTGATATCAACTATTTCTTTTATTAAGTTGGAAAGGAAAATTAATGGAGGTGATAGATATAAATGTATGGAATAGAATGTAAATGGAGGTTGATTAATTTCACTTTGTTTAGGAGTTTTTGAAGAATAAAAGTTTAATTTGTCTAAATTACTTTTGCATTCTACTCTTTAACCTTTGCTTTAGGTGTTAAAAAGAAATGGCATTTGGAGGTTCATGAATATAAGTTTTTAAGCTCTATTAACTCTCATTTACATTATAAAAAACTTGCAAACAAGGGTAACTAGTTAACCTCCGCTTATATTGCACTCTTTAACTTCCTCTAACCTGCTCCCATGCAGTATGTTAAGTTATTTTTTAAAATTTCCTTTTATTGATTGCTTACACCAAATTGAGAAAATAGCTTGTGTTTCTTCATTATGTTGTTTGCAGGACAGCTCCTTTGCGAAATAAATTGAACTACGAAAATTCCATTTTTGCCTGTATGCATACAACCTCCAGAGGCATTATCTTAAAACTTCCATATGTCGCTGCTTCATGTGTTGTGAAACACATGCTGATGTTTTAATCTATTTTAGGTTGTTGATGAAACAGGTCGCTTGCTCAGGGAGGCATACCAATCTTGGCTTCCTACTGTGCTCCAAATGACTTGTTCTCATGGTGAAAGTGTCATGCCTTTTGTTAATAGTTTTCTTCCTTCTATTTTTGGCCCTTTGAAAACCATAAGGAGATGGTGAGTTCCATTTTTGTTTTTCCTTCATAATATCTACGTTGAAGTTTGTCCAGATTTGGCTACGAGCATGCTTTTCATTCATCATAATACCAACAACATCCATCTTTCTGTTTTTGACAATATAGTCATACTTAGGAGATGATGCTCAAGTTGACATGATCAGTGATGCTTCAAATGATGATATCGTGTGATCTTTAGAGTTAGAAGCATTATCTAGGTTTCTTTATGGATCTACCGTCTGTTACAATTTCTCATTATGATACACTGTCCCAAAGATAAGTAAATTGCACCTTGATTCGCACTTTTCTCATAGTTATTGTTTCAAACTTGCTGCAGTGGTGTTGAAAGAGGGTTTAAGGGAAAATCTTGTCCTAGGCTTGTTAAGATGGTTTTGTCTGCCGCATTAACCCAAGATCCAAGCAAGCTTGCTCAACTTGATCTGCACCACCCTTTATTATTGACAACTGGGCAGGGCCGATATCAACTCCCTGAAAAGTTGGAATCCTATAGAATGATATGATTTTACAACAGTAATCTTAAACTTGCACAGATTGTGGCTCTACTCATCACTTTATTTTAAATAGTTATGTTATGGTTATGGATTGGAGGTACATTATTGCATTTAACTTATTCTCAATCTGGAATATTAAAATTACAGGCAACGAAATTTGATAGTTTTACTTTATGTATCAAAATTTTCTATTACCATTTCCCGATAATAAGAGGAGTTCAAAATAATGAGACATGAGAGGAAAGAGGATAGAAATATGAAGATTTTCAAATATGTAGAATCTTAATTACACCTTTTTTTTTTTTTTTTGGTGGAGATTTTAAAGATGAAAATATTTCTTAATGAAATTAAATCAAATCTCTCTCTCTCTCTTTTTTTTTTTTTTTTTTTTTTTTAACAACTTTCAAGCCTTCAAATGTATTGGGATGTTGGAGCTCTATAAGTCAAGGAAACATTTGCTTGTAATTTTATGATAACTTGGTGAATATTTTAAGTTCCAATATAAACACAGTTCAGTATTTAGTTTCACTTGCCAATATGCTTTTGACGGAAGCTTCACAATTGTAAAGAGAAGCTTTCTGCCTGTAGGGATGTTGTCAAGAAAAAATAAATTTATATTCACCCTCTTTCTGATGAAATCAAAATTATTTGCTTGATGCAGATTTGTCAGTCTAAGATGAAACCTGCATACCTTGTTGCTCTTTTACAAAATTTAGGAGGGGAGAAGTGCATTATTTTCACGAAGTCGAAAGAGTCAACTGAGCGGCTTTGCACCTTATTGAATTTTTTTGGTGATTTGGAAGTCAAGATCAAGGAGCATTCTGGTCGTCATCGTCAGTCTGTAAGAAGGTAATTTTATCTATTTTCAATTTTATAGTTGTAGCTTCTAAGAAAACTTGGTCCTAACTATAGGAGAAACAAATAAATAAAATAAATTCATTCTCTACCAACTTAATTCTTGTTTGATTGTATTTTGAATGTCATATTAAAAGGAAATGAAATGTGGCTCTCTTTAGGGCCTAAAATACAAACCATTTTTATATAACTTTTGGTTATAAAACCTTGGTAATCTGAATGCAAACCATTACTAAATTTAGTATAAAACTTTTTTGATGTGTTTAGAGTACTAAATTCAACCTTGATTAGCATTTTACATGAGCTTCTTAATCTAGGTGTAAATAGCCTTTCGTAGGAGCTGCAGGTGAATAGCAAATAAGCATCTTATAGAGTGTATCTCTTTATTGTTTCATACCCTAGTCTAACTAATATCACTTGGTATTGTAAGTATGACAGGAAAGAATAATTGGGTCTGTGAGACTATAATTTTTCTATAAATTATGTTGCAAAATCAGAATTTAATACAAGCAAACATACCACAGCAAGACATTGATGGCCTTCAGGGAAGGAGAGGTACAAGTACTTGTTTCTACTGATGCGATGACTAGTGGAATGGATGTTGAGGGTGTGAAAAATGTCATTAACTATGATAAGCCTTCATACATAAGGACATACATTCATCGAGCTGGTCGGACAGCAAGAGCAGGCCAGACTGGACGTTTTTTCACATTGTTGGATAGCTATGAGGTACGATATTTATTTGATTGTTTTTTGCTTGGAAGTTATTCTTTGAGTTTATTTGCCAATGAGATTATTTCTGGCTAAATTAGGTTTTCTCCTGGACTTATTATTGTATAATATAACTTTTTCCCTCTTTCATGTCTAATACAAAAGAGAAGCTCAAACTTGAGTGTAGCCTTCCTTCTGGACTTTGTTCAATCCGCAAATATGATGGTACTTTTTGTTTCAGCATTTAATGTCAGTTACAACTGTCATCATTTATGTTGAAGCTGGTTTGAATCCAAGATCTAGTATCCAGAGGCTCTCAATCTCATATGTACGAGCAAATATCACTGAATTGTATATGGGTGAGCTGGATTTGGGTTGAGTTAAAGCCAGCCTGAAGGTTACTGAACTGAACTCCATTATTAAAACTGGGAGTGACCACCTGATTTTGGCTAAATCGAATCAGTACAGTTTGGCATGGGCCTTCCCAACCAAAATTGTTGTACTCTGTCTGCTCAGATTTTCATGGAAGATTCTTTAAGTGCCCAATCATCAACTGGCGACCCCATATGGATCCTTCAGAACATAATTATGTAAATATTTCTCTTATAGATTCTTAACTGATGATGGAACAATTTTAAATGCTCTTTTTCTGATATTAGATGGTGGTTGGTTATAGTTAGATAGGCTTGGCTACCTCGCTGGCTTCTGCACTCTAATTTCCTTGCGTTCTATTTCTGATCTTGGCAAATAGTAAGTATACAACAAAAGAAATAATGAAAAAATAAAATTCAATGTTGAAAGTAATCGTGGTATACTTAAGTAGCATTTTATCATTAACATGTTATTCATAATCTATAATTTACTTGTTACAGGTAAAGCGTTTCAAAAAAATGTTATGGAAGGCTGGCATTGATTCTTGTCCAGTTTACTCTGTACTTTCCAGTTTGGTTGAATCGCTGCACTCTTCTTATGTGTCTGGTAATTCCTTGGTTTCTTTCCTAGGGATAAGCTTATAATTGTTTTGATAAGTTACAGCTTTTATTTTACGGAATGGATTGCAATTTACTGTGAGAATTGATAAATTTCAACTTTGCATTTGCTTATTTAGACAACTGACTCAATTCAATTTGAAATTTTGATAGTTGTAAACATCTTCCCAGTCCATTTGATATACTTTTGCTGATTAGTTCTATTCCTGTCGTTGGTTCTTTGGTGGACAAGCCTGGGTATTGAACATAAGATTCCCACCTCCAATTACCTATTCTATACATGCATCAGTTGAGCTAGCGCCACTTGTTCTGATGTCAATATAGTACACTGTGAATTAAGAACCATGTAACAAATAGCTTGCTTTAAATTGAATGTTATTTCATGTATAGCGAGAGAACTGAACCTTTCCTTCCTTTTGATATGTCAGCACTGGAGAAACTGAAAGAGTCAGGTGAATCAGAAACATCTAGGAAATGGAAAAATAGTTTCAAATCTTCAAGAACAGCCAGAGCTGCAGAGGAGAGGCAAAAAGAATCAACGGAGGAATAGTTTTATCAATCAAGCGGCCTGCTTTGTGTCAGACTAGACTTTAGGAGTGTAGAGGTTAGTTTAACTATCCTGACAATTAAATCATCTACTTACTTTGATTTTGATATAGGAATTCAAGTGTACAATTTCATTCTTGTTCCACAGCCAAGTTGTATTTCAGTTCATTCTTTTCTCCATGATCAATGATCAGAAAGTAATGATCAGCGCTATCTTGACAGATTCTTGATTTGTGCATAAACATAAGGAAATAACCGGTCTTTTTGTGAAAAGATATTTTGAAATTATTAGTAGTATAAAACATTGTCTATTTAGGTTTAATAACCTTCTTTTTGAAATTGTTATGTTAAAAATACTGAAACCTGCAAAAATAGGTCAAATTGTCAGTTGGATGATATTGCAAACAGTTGAGACTCGAGAGATGACATGAAACACTACAAGAGGTACCAACTGCCACCACTCAACACCATTCCTTCTCATATTTGGAGAGCAAAATTTGCGTGCTGTGATTGTTAATAAAAATTGCTACCAAATATTTCAAAACCTTAATTTTCTTATTATTATTGAAAATGTTAATAAGTACGACAATATGGAAATTACGACAGACTCTTCTTCTACCATTCTGTTGCATAACGTGAGCAACGCTTGGTCACCAAAACCAATTCCCCTTCCCTCAACTGAAAAAACAACAAAAGGGATAGGATTGATGAAGCAAAAATACATTTTAAACAAATTCGGAGATAATTCTCAGTTTTCAAAGATGGAAAAACATCCTTGAACCCTTTTAGTGAAGTACTTGGAGTTAGCTACGGCAGCCGCTGCAGCACTGGTGGAGGCAGAAGTAGTTGATCTGGGAGGAGCTGCAAAAGATTTGCTTGGGCCAACATCTCTTTCCTCCTCATTAATCGTATCCAACATCTTCGATGTTCTGTGCCTCATCACGCTAATGTATTGCGGTGGGGCAACCTCTATGATGAATTTTGCTATGCGGGAATTTGCCATTCTTTGCTACGAGGTAATAGGTTCAAGAACTTAGGAAGACGAGCAAAACTGAAAGAAGAGAACCCAAGAAGGAGAATTGTTTGTAGGAGGCTTGGTTTGGGATGGAAATGAACGCAAGCTGTGGATGAGATTTATAGGGGCATGTTTAGGCTTAAACTGAGCCACAAGTCCTGATCGAAAGACTTATCCGTTACTACCGCCACCCTCTCCTGATATTAATTGCAAAGACTTGACATTTCCTTTACAGTGTGCTGGTGTAAACGTCATGATAAGTCCATTCTCCTGGTACGTGTCGCACCTTGTATGGAAAATTGAATTATCTTTAAAGATTTGGTTTTTGTTGTGATCGGTAGCTTCCAATTTTGCACTTTTCTTGGCTTGAACAAGAGCAGCCGGTTGCTTGCCATCTGTCTCTAATAACTCAACATCGTTACTTGCCTGCGAGAAATGGTTCTTATGTGAGCCTGATTTAAACAGTGGATGTTAACTGGAAATTTCTTTCTTATCTTTCCTGTCTCTTCAGGGAATGAAGGGTCATGTTTGGCTTGCCCAAAATTTGTATTCTTACACTGATAAATGAAATATTTTTATCAATGGTATTAGGTTGTCACCATTTTGTATTTTACTCCTTTCACAATTCAATTCAGATTAAATCCCAAATTTAAATAGGCAAACTTCATGTCTTTTCTTAATACTATCATGTCATTTTAGGTATCTTCCGTAATTTTTTTTTTAAAATTTCCATCATTTTACTTTTATGGCTTTGTTTGTTGGACTGAATATGGGATACAAAGAATTTCAAACTGAATTGAGAATCAAATTAAATTGAATTTAAATAAAAAAAATTATGATTATATAGTAGAATATTGAATTAAACTGTCTTGATTAAAATAAATGAAATAATTTTATTCTTTATATATCTCTAGATCAGCAATTGAGTCCAAATCGTTTCAATTCTACTCTCTCTCTCTCTCTCTAATGTTCAACTTTTATGTTTTATAAAACTAATAATTTTATTGACTTTAATTATTAAACTTCTCAATTTCATTTAATACTTGGATGGTTTTATCTAAATAAATATGTAATGACAATTATCAATAATTTTATGCACTAATTATATTTTTTCCTTTTCTAATTAAAACTTGAATAAAATTTCTAACTAATTATTATTAATAATTTATATAAAATAAAATTTATACTGACTAAATTAATAAATTTATTAGAATTAAACTTCTAAATTAGTGAATAAATATAATAGTACATACTATTTAATATTTATTTATTTTTAAAAAGTGAAAAATTTAGATTAAAGCGAAAAATTTAAATTTTTTTAGTAACATATTAAAAACTAAAAATATTGAATATTGAAAGTTGTATCTAATTGAATTAAATTATTAAAAAAGAATTGAATAACTGAATCAAATCGCTTTGATTATGATAATGAAACGAACCGTATTGTTCTTAAAATTTGAAAAAGGCAACAATTTCTCAAAAAATTGAAAATTTGGAATGATTTTGAAGAATTTCAAATCATGGACCCCTATTTATTTGTGTAATAACTAAAAAAGCCATGCAAAATAAAGAAAAATGAGAAACATGGAAAATACTTATTATAGGAAAGAATGTTACATTAAAATTCTATTATGTTTGATTTAACATAATCTATCATATTTGAGTAACTTTAAACATTCAATTATAATTTTTAGTAAAATGTTAATCATTTATTTAAAATAAAGAATGAAAATTGATTTAAGATCTCATTTGGATTGAGGAATTTTAGATGAGAAATTATAAATTTAAGCTAAATCTATCATTTGTCAAAACAAGATAGGATCAAAATCTATAAATTGCATAAAACTCTTCACTCTCTCAAATTCTTTATTTTTATATAAGAGTTGAGATTTTTAAAAATCTATTATTTTTAGTAAGTGATGATTTGTTGCAATATATATATATATATATATTAATTTCATTCATTGGTTTTTTATGTACAATCAAAATAATGAAATCTTTAAAAATTCTAGATTTCATAATGCATAGATTTTGATTGAATCTATTTCAGAATCGATAAATTTAGATTTTGACTAAATCTATTTCAGAATCAATGAAAAGTTTCAAATCTAAATTGTGCAATGACACAATAGTTTTATTAATTTTATATTCTTTTTTTTAGATATAAAGATAGTCAATATTCTTTTTTTAACACCAAGTTTACCTCTCTTGTTAATATGATAATATAGTAGTTGTAAGCAAGTCAAATTTGAGAAAACAGACTATCTGTCATAATATTGAACGACTTATTACTATCTTTTTTTTGGTATTACTATTTTTTTTATCAATATTGTATGGGTAGATCATCCTTGCCACCAAAACAAGAGCTCATTTGCTTGGTTATTACTATCTAATGATTGATCAGTTCTATTTAATTAATGCTGGTTGTACTTGCATACTTAGGAAATTTAACTTTCCTTTTGCAAGTCTTGGGGGATTTGATTGATGAGGACCATCGAGAGGCCAGGCTACTAGTGTGGAACCTAAACTAGAATTTATTTCCCCAGCCTCGCCTGGTACATGTCAATAATGGGAAATTTCCTCTTCAGCATGAGCTTTCAATTAGCATGCATTAGAGGTGGCAAATTGAGTCAATTGAGCATGGATCAAATCATTTTCGGAATGCATTTTTTTAAAAATGGGTCAAGTCAGATTATTTTGAGTTACAAGCCAAGTTAAGCACGTCATTAAATTTACATTTGAAAAAATATATATGCTCAATTGACAATTAACAAAATAGTAATGAAAATGTAGAGTTGTCTTACATTCAAGATTAAAGTCACAAAAACTTTGAATAACATTAATTAGGTTTAGATAGTCATGGAGTGGCATATGAAATATCTTGTATTGTTATAATTAGCCTGCTGTGGAATTGAATCAGTAAATGAGATACAAATATCTTATGCAAATTTCAAAAGTCCTAATTCTTAAAATTCCAGTCAAGTGGAGCTCACCAAAAAGTGTTCGGTAAAAAGCGCATATAGCTGTCAGTTGCTACTTTCACACGGCACACAAGCTAAGGCATCGAAATAGAAGCTACTAAGAAAAAGAAAGCACTAACATGCCGATATTAAGTAAATGGAGGTTTGGTTTTCGTCTAGTACTTAAGAGGTCCAACAATGACTCTCAGATTCCATTGCAAGTGTTGTTTGTCGAGCTTGTGACATTCAGATATTCATAATACCACTGATTAGTTTATATGTACAAAATGAGGAGGGCTAGGGTTTCTTACACCCCAATGTACCAAGCTTAAGTCAGGGTCTAGCTTAGCTTTCAATCAAATCCGAATATAAAATTGCAGCAACCCAAAGCATATTTTAAAATTAACTGACTTGAAATCATATTCTTTGATGATAAAATTTTCAAAGGACGTATAAATGAAATCAGATGCATGTGGAAGTATAAGTGATCACAGTACCTTTTTGTAAGGAGGATGGTGATGCCTCATTGGATACGGATAATGGCCCTTCACTATCAATTTCACTGTACTGAATGGTTACATTACTTGAGTTTGTCTTAGTTGAGACTAACCCTTGAATTTCTTTTGCCTCTTATCCATGGCAATAAACAGTCAAATATAGGCTGAGAAGCCAAGTGAGGACCACACAACTGCTTTTTCGTTTGTTCAATTCAGACTTTTCAAGAAAATTTTCTTCTCTTGTTTCAACTTTATTCATTTATTTTTTTCACATGTGCATAGCATCATGTCTACAATTTGAAACAAATCATACGAGAGGGAAGAAAATTTTAATAATAGTATAGAATTCATTTATTTTTTAATTATGAATTTTTTT